>JANBPO010003772.1:18146846-18395677 GCA_024336825.1 Amorphophallus titanum
GGTCTGCCCAGGACGAGCAGCGGACTAGCAGAGTGCTCCACTCCTTCTCTGTCATTCTTATGGTCATGCCCTTATTTGGAGGCATACCCCTTGATGTCCTGAAACCAACCAGTGGTTTTGTCACGTTCTGATCTCCGTGCTGGGCGTACCACCCCAAGCATCCTGCCCCTGTCTATCTGCTCGCCCAGAAAATAGAGACTCACCACAGAAGCGACTGCGATCGGCACTGTGCTCTGATGGACCTCAAATCTTTAGGGTAAGTATAACTCTCATTCCTCTATCCAGCAACACTGGTCCCGCTCCATTTGGAGGTCTACAGTGAGATTTCCATTGTCAGCCCTACGACTGCGCCAACTTGCCCTAGAAGGCAGAACTGTGCACGTCGACTTCTCTGGTCTGCCCCACCTTCCAGAGACCTCAGATCGATGCCAAACTTCATGGAGAGCTACTACACTTCCACAACAATGGTTTGGAGCAAGCGGCACCTCGTTCGGAGTCCTATGCACGGTGTACCCGGAGATTCATCTCGATTCTATCTGGTAGGACTGTGTGCAGGGTAGCGGGCCCCTCTTCCCTACCCCGTGTCTCCCCCTCCTGTGTGAGGGTAGTTTTGTACTGGTCATCCCCTTCACCCAGCTTCCCCCTCCCTATGTGGAGCGGTAATTTTGTGGTTGTACTAGCAGGTTCGTCCGGAAGCACCATCGACGCAGCATGCTTGCCGGGTGCGCATGCTCCCCAATGCACCCACGTCTCTGATCGGAGTCGATCCTTCGGATGGCTAGGTACGTTCGGCTGTCACTCCTTTCCTACATTTCTAGTATTGGTTCCGATGTCACTCCGGTGAGATGAGTGCTCGTTCCCAAATGATCCACCAAAATGAGTGAACTTGCTGTCGATGAGAAGAGTGTACACTTGATCCGGTTCCCTCAGTACCGGTCTGCCTGGTAGTATCTGGTGCCCATCCCATTCTCCCTGGGTGGCTTCCACCACCCTCCTCATAGTTCAGACCGTGTCTGATGCTCCACGAGCCGCTGCTCACCTAGCCACCACTCCGTACCCTTGAGGTGATGTGACACCACTAGGGGTAACGCAGCAACAAGACAAGGACCCTCGGACCTACTATGCAAACACAGTCGACAATAGGTCATTCAAGTGATGGGTCCGAGAGCGAATGAAGGTCCTATGAAGATGAGAGAAGACTTAGGAGTCATGAATGTCTGGATAGAGTCTATGTAATCTTTTCTTTTATTGATTCTGGCTAGTTAAAGAAGGTCGATATCTCATGTACTCAGATTATGATTATTGAAGGAAGTGAAGGTTGACTAAATTATCGTGCAATTACTTGTGTGATTGTTCTTGCGCTCTGGTTATTCTTACTTGCAAGAGGCTTACCACGCTAGCTATTCACGTTTCTGATTGTTTTCGCTGCATAATCTCGGGGTGTGACAAGTTGATTGACGACTCCCTATACCGGCTCATCCACGAGAAGGACAAGTCCATTCTCTTGGGATGCGTCTCCCCAACAGAAGTTCGAGCCATTATGCGTGAGGTTTATTCTGAGTTATGCGGCGCACATTAAGTCAGAGACAGAATTAAGTACAACATCAAACTTAAAGACTTCTATTGGCCTACCATATACGTGGACTGTGTCCAGTACGCTTGCACAAGCCATCAATGTCAAGCCTTCGACCCAGTACCCAGAAGACCTCCTAACCCATTGCGTCCTACAGCCCCTACCTGGCCATTCACCGAGTGGGGTATAGACATCGCGGGGCCTTTCCTGCCATCTTCCAAAGGTCACAAGTACATTTTGGCCGCCACCGATTACTTCTCTGGCTGGGCAGAAGCCCTTCCTCTACGGGAAGTCACCAGCGAGGTGGTTGCCAGGTTTGTCTGACATAACATCATCTACCTATTCGATACTCCTAGTCGCATAGTCTCCGACAGTGGGACGCCATTCAAGAACAAGACCGTATGCCAGTTGGCAGCCAAATTTCACATCGACTGGAGGACTTCTTCGGTCTACAACCCACAGGCCAACGGTTTGGTCGAGGCCTTCAACAAAACCCTCTGCAAACTCTTGGCTAAGATTGTTAGCCACCGGAAACGTGACTGGGGTGAAAGGTCTCCGAGGCATTATGGGCCTATCGGACGGTCTACAAAACCCCCACGGGATGTTCGCCATTCTCCCTCATCTATGGATCGAAAGCCGTCATCCCCATCGAAATCTAGTTAGCATCCTACCGCGTGGCGGTACACAACAACTTGGCCGGCCGTGATGAAAGTGAATACCAGAGAAGGCTGGACGAGCTTGCTGATTTGGAAGGCAAGCAGCTCGAAGCTACAAACACTTGTAGATGTACCAGGTCCGCATGGTGCGAGCCTATGACAAGCTCGTCGAGTAACGAGCCTTCAAGCAAGGCGACCTCGTCATGATCAACGAAAGAGAAGTCATGGCGGGGCATTCCAGTGGCAAGTTTCAGTCGAATTGGCGAGGCCCATACATCATTTGCGATGCCTATGATGGTGGGGTGATGTGGCACAGCCCTAAGATGATGTTGGATGCAAAGATGAACCAATGACCTAAACCAGCAAGCATATAAGGAAGACCACGGACTCACGCGTACGGCTTGCTCTCTCGGCGCACACGATCCCCCATCGTCCAATCATTCCTCGAAGTTTCGTGATATTCTTGGGCAGAGGCATGTCCATGACGGCATTCGCTTTATTAGGATCAATCTGAATCCTTCGTTTGCTAACTATAAAGCCTAGCAATTTTCCTGAAGAGACTCCAAAAACACACTTCTTCGGATTCATTTTTAGCTTGTACTCCCTAGCTCTTTGCAACACCTTAGCTAAAATAGAGGTGTTCCTCCTTAGTTCTCGACTTTACCAAGATGTCATCCACGTAAGCTTCCATATAGACATGCATCATATCGTGGAAGATGGCCATCATAGCCCTTTGATAAGTGGCACCTACGTTCTTCAGACCGAACGGCATAACCACGTAACAGTACGTGCCCCAGGGCATGGTGAAGAAGGTCTTCTCTTGATCCTCAGGAGTGAGACGGATTTGGTTGTACCCTGAGTAACCATCCATAAATGATAAGGCTTCATACTCGGCAGTATTGTCCACCAAAACATCTATGTGAGGCAGTGGGAAGTCATATTTGGGATATGCTTTGTCCAGATCCTTGAAATCGATACAAATGCATACCTTTCCATCCTTTTTGATGACAGGGACGATATTTGTCACCCACTAGGGTATAAGACAACTTTGATGAACCTGGCCTTGTGCAATTTGTCCACTTCTTCTTTCATCCTCAAGGCCATGTGGGGGTGAAATCTTCTTAATTTTTGTTTGACAGGTGTTGCCCCTAGTTTAAGAACTAGTCGGTGTTCCACCAAGGAGGGGTCAAGACCCGACATGTCCTTGTAAGACCAGGTGAAAGAATCGCTATACTCCCTTAAGGCTCTGATCAAATCTGCTTCAACTTCTAGAGGGAGATTAACGACAATGATGATAGGCCTGAGGTCTTTTTCAGTTCCCTGATCTATTTCCTTCGTAGGTTCATCCACTGCTAAAGATGGCTCATCGAATCTCTTCAAGCCTTGAGCATATAGGTCAGTTGTGTCATCTACGTCGCTATCCTCGTAATCAATCGGGTCCTTCTCATCCATGACTTCATAGACTCCTAATCCGTCATCACTCCACACCCCATCTTGTTCCTCATCGCCTTCTATTATGATCGTCGTGGCTATGAATTTCGGGCACTTTAAAAGAGCATGACATCGCTGAGCTAGATCCTGCAAGAACCTATCACGAATGGATTTAGAATGATGCGCCAGTGGGTGCGGCTCAGGCGAGGATAGGTTGGATGACCTAGAACAAGATCCTACTTCTCTAGACCTAGACTCTACTTTCCTAGACTCGACTGACCCTACATCTAACCTAGGAGAGAGCAAACCTATTGGGAGGGAAGCAGCAGGGGCCTCATGCCCTTGGGACAAGGATGGACAGAAGATAGCATAATCTTCCATTGAAATCTCTATTTCAAAATTGACATTTTTTTTGGAGATTAGTGGAAATCATACAGCAAGATGAATTTGATGGAGGAGGAGGAAGGGCAAGCGGGCATAGTGAGGGGAAGAAGATATCAAAGAAAGGGTTGCTTCTTTCCCTGACCCTGTCTTCCTTTGTGCAGACACCAGGAGGTCGGCTGAGGAGGAGGCGCCTTCGACTGAGGCCGCCGTTGAGTCGCGAATTCCTGAGGATTCTGCCCGAGCCTAAGACAAGGGCAAGGGGGTGTCTCGGGAAGGGTCTTCCAAGCAACGGGGGTCCAAGGGCAAGGATCCCGTGGAGAAGATGCTGCGGGATGCCATGAAGGCCGAAAAGCGGGCCAAGAAGCCCGGGGCCGTCCCCGCGGTCGAAGATGGCTCTGGTTCGGCCCTCTCCTCTGCCGAGCTAGAAGGGGCCGAGCTTATTCAGCTGGCTCACCTGTTTGCTTGGCAAGAGGGGCCGAGGAGGCCGGCGCCGAAGCGGGCAGCTCTAGGACCGTCGCTGAGGTTGGAGCGCCGAGCAAGGTAGGTGGCGTTTAGGGCGGAGACGCCGGGGCCGAGCTGACGGAGGTTGGGGAGTCGCAGGAAGAGGTGATGCAGCCCTAATAGACTGAGGCGACAGGGGCGGAGGAAGCAGTGGCTCAATCCGGGCCAACTGGTGGGGTCTCCGAGGGGGTACCACGCAGAGGGGGAGCCCCTATTTTGGCTACTCTGGAGAGGCTGGGCATCTAGGGCCCTCTATACTAGAAGTGCAACAGCATCACCACAAAGGTGGTGCGAGGAGGAGACAGGCAGCGATCCCCGACCGCAGCCCTCGAAATGGTTATGGAGGTTGGCTTGATCCTGGCCCAAATGGGGGCCACCCTGGCTGAAGTTTACACTCGGTCAGAGTCGGATCGGGCGAACCTTGCCTGGACCCTCGGTAGGTCCGATGGGAAGATATCCTGACTTACTGAAGAGCGAGATGGGTTGTTGCCTGTGCTCTCCTCATTTAAAGAGCTAGCACGGGTGAGTCAGGCGGAGGCCTGCGATTTGACCGAGCAATTGGTTCGGGCACGCGAGTCGCTCGAGAGGAAGGAAAAGCTTCTGGAGGAGGAACGTGTGTCCCGTGCCGAGTGCGCCGAGCTACTAGACCGAGTGGAGGAAGCTGTGCACCTTTGGTTGGAGGCGAGGCTGATCGGGCCGAGGCAGAGAAGCAGATGGCCGCGGTAGATCGGAGGTTGGCTGAGGCGAAACGGGAAAAGGCTGAGCTCGCTAGTAGGGTGGGATCAGTCGAGGTGGAGGCACTCAGTAGTTGAAATGCTCGGAGGCTTACCGGGCTGACCTTAAGGAGGTTGCCCTCCCCTACTATGAGTCTGCGCTTCGCCGAGGCATCTGCAAGGGGTTCAAGCTCGGCTATAGCCGGGCCATCTCTTGGGAGGAGGAACAGGTGCCAAGGATGATCATTTTCCCCTCTGGTCAATGTTACGACTCGCACCAAGCAACCTCGAAATCTTCTGGCTCGGCATTAGGGGAAGAGGAGGACCAAAGGGACCCATCATCGTCTGGGGGATCGCCAACTCCGGATGCCTTGGGAGGGCACGCAACCGAGGCAGTTCGCACACTGGTGGGGTCAATGCCAGGGTCGGGTGTGATTTATTCCTACTTCTTTCCTTTGCAGTTAGCATTATTTCTTTCAACCACCGGGCCCCTAATTTCGGTAATTAATCAAGGGTGTTCCCTCGTATGGGGGATGTACATGACGTCGTGACCTTTATGGCACGACGGGATTTGGTCCTGACCCGAACCACACAATCACTTGACGAAGTCAGATAGAGTGCACCACGGGCTTCCATAAAGCCCAAATAAATCATCACTTCGTGACTGGCACACCCTCGCACTAATTAGACAAATAAGCATACTAACAGATGAACAGGAAAGCCGAGTGAATTTTAGTGCATCCACAAGTCTAGCATGCCCGATGGGACTCATCCACCCTTCATCTCTTTGCCGAAATTAGGGACCCTGCTGCCCCCTTCATGTAATGCTAATTGTTCCATTTTTGCAAATGCAAGAAGATCATGTTTCAACCTCAAGAATGGCGGTCTCCTTTGGCCCGCAAGTCGTGGAGACCCACGTCTGAGAAGGCTACCTCACCGTCCCGCTCTGCTTCGGGAGCTTCCCTTCGGTCGTGGGCTTCCCCAACTTCCTTGGGGTAGCATTCGTAAACATCCTGGACGTAGAGGCATCCGACAAGCCCGAATCCAACGCTCCCATTCCGGGAGCCACTGAAGCTGCTGCTGGCCGAACTGTGGCTAAGAATAGCAACAACGTTCTGGCAAGGACGTTGGGCTGCAACATGCACCATGTGCACTAGGCTACCGGTCCATCACACCAGGGGTCGGCATCCCATTAGAGGAGGCTTCGAAGGAACAACGCTGGCACTGCCACAGGGTGCCGAATCTCTAGCACCCGCAAGTCTATGAGTGTCAGGACCATCCGAGTCCATTTGAATGGACAGAGGTTCGAAATCGTCATGGACCACATCGCGCCGACTATTCAAGTCCGCAACTCCTTCCAGGGACTGGAACAGATGAAGGAAAAGATGGCGCCCATCATTCCGGCCGCGGCACCGAAGGACACGTCAGCTTACAAGTCAGCCAAACTGAAGCAAATTTGGGTTCCCAAGGAAGCCCAGCCCACTGCACCTACCCAGGCGGGGCCTGGCTACACCCACCATAGAAAGGGATGAAGAGATGAAGGGGCCGAGGCGACGGCCACGACCCACCAACTGGTAGTGGCTGCACCAGTGCTGCTCGAAAATGCCCACCGCCAACGTCGCAGGCATCGTCACCATACTGCCCGCCTAGCATTCGCAACTTACACTCATCCTGCTATCACTATCGACACGCAACTACCGGCCGCTCTCCCTCACCACGAGTGAGAAGGGATCGAGCAAGCCATGAGAAACTACCTCTGAGGCTCGGGTAGCACCCCTATGGGTCGTCAGAGACGGCTAGGGATAGTGGCCTCCACCTTTCGAGAAAAAGATGAAGTCCAACCTGTGCCTAGTGCAGAATCAAGAAACTGGTCAGAGGAACGACGCTAGTCCCCTGTGCGGGAGGAAATGTCACCCCGACGATCAGTTTTCGACAGACTGGTGTTGAAACCAGACGTCACAGGACATAACGCACCTGGAAGGGTGCGTTATGAGACAATACCGCATGGGTCCGAGTCCGTTAAGGTCACCCGAACACCAAGAATCCACAGCAAATTACGGTTTAATGCATGGTACAACGCACCGGGTGAGGGGCATTATATCACCACAACGGGTCTACCCTACACCGCCATGCTAACTGCCTTACTAATCAACGGTCAACGGTCAAACCATTCGATCAAAGGTTAAATGGCGGTCCACCAGGGGGCCGTTAAAGTCACCCGAATGTGAAAAATACACAGAAAACCCAGGACCACAATGGTCAGGGATGGGTGCGCTATACTAACCACATATCTAAGCTGTTCAGAAGCATAATGGACCTGGAGTGGTCTGCCATGTGGGCATAACGCTCCAGGTGAAGTGCGTTAAACACATGACGGTCACGGGGTGACCGCCATGCAATCTGGGCGACGAGCGTGAACGGGTTGAAATCGAACCACGCCCCGGTCGATAGAAATCGACGGGTTCAATTACAAAAACTTGTAAAAACTCATAACCAACTATGTCATACATCCATGCAAGCCTACAGAAGCTAGAAAATGCAATTAACATGCCCATAGATAATTAAAAATATAATTTAACATTAATTAACCTATTTTTATCATATTTTTGGGAAAAACTAAACATGGACAATAATTGGGCCAAACGGCCGTCGATGGATGTGCAAGTGGTGTGAAAATGATCCTAGCGAGGAAGAGAGTCCATCCCCCTACCTCTGATACGACGAGGAAGTCGATCCGATGCCGAACGGGCGATGAGGGCAATGGCGACCTCCCGACTTCACGTGCCTCCACGCTCTGTGGATCGAAGGAAGAAGGACGTCCACGTGATCCTCGTGACACGACCTTCCCAACGGCACCTCCCGTGCCTCGATCAGTGGCCGTTTCGATCAAAACTGAGTGAGGAGAAGAAAAACCCCAAAATTAGGCCTAAAATTTACCAAAAAGAGTTTTACACAAAAAATGAGAAAAACGTCTGCCATCGGCGACACATGAGGCGTCAAAACGCTCCTAGCAAGATGAGGAACATATTCCCCTACCTCGATCGCGACGAAGCCTATAAAATGGTGCAGATCAGATGACAGGGCATCGCGGCTCTTCTCGACCCGTCTCGTCTCCACGCTCCCCGAACCGTAGAATAGAGGGTACCACCTCGACCTACTCGTCGAGCCCGTTCCAACGGCGCCTCCCGCCACCCGGTCCGACGTCGTTTCAACCGAAACTGAGAGAGATTGGGAGAGGAGGAGAGAGAACATTTGAGGGAGAGAGAGAGGTGTCGAGAGTGAGGAGAGAGAGAGAGGTGCGTGAGTTTAAAAATGTGATTTTTTAATTTTTATTTTTATTTGAAAAATTAATCAAATTATATTTTAACCCCTCAACATTTTAAAATTATAAATATGTCCATTAACTTTTAATAATTCTTTAACAAATTCAAATAAATGTCTAACCAAGGACTAAAAATTCATGGTCATAGCCCTCATAGGACATCAAGAGACATCCACGGGACAACAGGCAAACCATAAGGTCAAGCCAAGATATATGGAAATTGGAATGTCAGGAAACGACACTCAGACACCGCCCTAGGACACGTACCTAAGATAGACAGACACGAGACAAGCCATCATGGCCAACGGACGAGACGACGGACAAGACTCGGTGGGCGGTCAGAAGAAGGCCGTTCGGTGAGATGAATGGTCAAAATGGAAGCCGTCCAAAGAGGGATGAACGGTCTATAATGGACCATTCAAGGAGGATGAACGGTTGGGGGCCAACCGCTCAAAAGAACTGACCCCTAGATACTAAAAGGGATGGACGGTTAGGGCTGGGCCACCCAAAGGCTAGAGCGGTTAAGGAGTAGCCACTCAAGCCAACCGACCTACTACAGTGTTGGTCAGAATGGTTTTGACCAAATCTCTATCTGAGCTGACCCAAACTGTTGACCAAAGGTCAACTGGGATAAGCGGGCAGGACCTGGTCGCTCAACCTAACGGGAAAGATGAACGGCTGAGGACCAGCCGCTCACGGAGGGATGGGCGGACCACTCCTGGCCGCTCAAGCCTGAGAGTGATCTATCGACTGACCACTCAACCTGAATCCGAGACACAATAAATGGTCCGAAACTTGTCGCCCATGCACCTTAAGCAGTTGCCGTTGAACCGTGAAGGTGTTACGGTGAGCAAACCAAGGCATTCGTCCGATCGTGCCCTTTCCACACCACATTGGTGCCAAAACGAACGGGATACAACCACAATCACCCCCGGAATTACATAGACTCCAACCGGAGTCAAAACGACGTGTGAATCGCATGAAACATGCGATTCTAACGAAATCACCCAAATGGGGTTAACGAGATTCCCAGCTTCCTACCGACCCTGATAGACCACCATTCGACACGAAATTAGTATCAATGGAACACAGATGTTCCACAGAGTCGAATGGTACTAACCGTTCCGAAAATCATCCCCATTTTTCAGCGAAGCCTACGAACTCCCAAAAATCACAACGTGCCTAAACTCACTCGTTCTCGCACCGTAGAGCGTGAAACCACGAGGAAAGGCACAAGAAAGGTAGGTGGTCCATCTCCCTACCTCCACCGAAGAAACTGCATGCCGAAGTGACTAATCCACACTGAAAATCGTAAAATACGAGCCACCCTGACTTTGAATCCACCATTCGGGATCGCGCTAAAACCGATCCGATCCTCGTCCCATCGCGCATCCGATCATCCCCATGCTGTCGCCACCTCGCCCACGAGCCTCCTTCGTCTACAGTCGGAAGGGCAAGAGAGGAGAGAAAATGGGTGAGAGAGAGGCGTGCACGAAAATGAGAAGGGAGGATTTTTATTGAGAAGACCTAATAAATCAATGCCAAATCTCTATTGAGTTGAGAGCACTTCGTTCTGGTTATCCTTCAGTTCCTCGACTCGTGGTCACTGCAGACGCATTGTACTCTTCGCCAGGATCGTTTCGACTATTTTTCCGTTCTCGGGTGGGTGTGGCGGCCCTTCCAGAGACCGCCACACTCACTGGCGGCCCAAGGTAGGTGCGCCAGATGCTCTGGTGGCCTGAGGTGGGTGTGCCATTTGTTACTATTTTTTCGGCAGGGGTTTTCGTTGGCTGGCGGCTGCACGATAAATCGCCAACTGCTGTAGCGGCTGTAGCTTCGGCCGCTACTTCCAATTCTGATCGTTGCACCTCGGGGAGTGTGGTTTTGATCATTGGGGTCACGTGCCTCTAGCGACCGTAAGTACGAGCGCCAGAGGGTTCCTGGTGGTCCAAGGTTGGTCCGCTAGAGCGTAGTGACGGCCTGATGCAGGCGCGCCAGAGCCAGTGTGGCTCGTATTCTAGCACGCCTGGGTTGGGTCGCTAGAGTCCCTGTAGCGGACCAGAGTTGGGCCACTAGAGCCTATGGTGGCCCAAGGTTGGACTGCCAGGGTCTGGGCTGCACCGGGTGGTTTGCAGTCCCATTTTGCTTCGATATGTGGTTTCCGTAAGTTGGTTCTTACCTCCGATAACCCGTCCACTAGTCGTAGCTTTCACGGCACGCGTGTGTCGGCTCACCGGGGGCACTGGTGTGGCGTGCCCAAGAGAGACGGTGAGTAGGCTGGTTACCGTAGGGCCCTCGCGTACAGTCGAGTCCAGACTTAGGGGGAATTACTAGCTAGAGGACAGGCCTAGGGCGTATGGTCTGAGTGTGCACACGAGGTTGGGGGCGTCGGACAGCGCTGGTAGGCGCGACCCCAGCTAGTCCTTGTTTTGTGGTCCTGGTTACTGAGTGTGTCTTGTCTCCGCCTGGGGCGTGGTAGCTAGACACTTGTGATGTGGTGTAAGACGTCAGGGGATGCATCTGGTTGTTCTTCTAGTGGGAGGTGCTCCTGTCTACCGATAGGTACGGACTCGAGTTTTGATGGACTGAGGTTCGGTTTGTGCGGTACTCCCGTCACGTGACGTGAGTTGTCGTGTTCCGAGTTTCTGTTTCCGTCTGTGAGATGGATTTTGTGCGCTATTTTGGGAGCGTTCCCGTAGCTGAGGTCTAGGGTTTTTGGTGATCATCACCGAGGACTTTTCCCCAGACGACGTAGAAGTCACGACAGCGACGTCGTCACTGTGTTTCCGGACCGTGTGGTTTCGACTTGGGCCTTGCTGTGAGGGCAGGTTTCCGCGACTGAGGCATCATGGTGTTTTCCTAGCAGCGTGGCTAGGGTGGTTCGTGTCTGGTGGTCCCCCGATCGTGGAATCGAGATGTCGGGTGCATGACTTGGTTGTCCCCCGATGGGAGACTGGGTCGTGTTTTTTGGTATAGTAGGAGTAACTGTAAAGTCGAGGTTTACCGGCCGCCGTAGGTTACTGTTCCTGTTGTTACTGCTGTTCTTTCTGTAGCTAGCGTAGCTCTTTCCCTTCCGCCATTTTTTTCTTAGTTGGGGTTCCACGGGATCCCTACTGAGCCAGTGATAGGAGGCTCACCCCTGGTTTTCAGGTGTGGCGGTTCTTCCTCGTGCCGCGCGCGAACAAAAGGATGGCACGCCCGGTGGGACGTCTCCCGCCTTCCTTCTTTCTGCTGAAGAGAAAGCCTGTGCCAGCCCTGAAGTACCGGTACCTTTTTCCTGTTCTTACAGGAGAGGTAGAAGGAGAGCACCTGCTCGCACTTCCCAACAGCTTCCAATTCACCTTCTAGTTGCCGGATCGCATTCGACGACCTTCAGTGGCCGTCACCCCTGCTCATCCGGTGCATCAACAACTATGGTGGCCGTCACCTACGGTCCCATCCTCATCGCCGCCCATGCGCGGGTGGGTTATTTGGCGGTGCCGATCACTTTCGACAGTTTCGCCTCTGTCGTCAGATCACCCTACTTCTTGGGTGTGGTCCCCGCGGCGGCTCCACCACCACCCCCAGCTCCCATCTCTCCCGGCGCCATCAACGTGCCACATCAGCCGCCATTCTCAGTAGCCAGACCGAGTGTCAGACTCGGGTCTCCCATTGCCGGTCCCCGTAGGGGTCCCGTACCAGCTCCTGCCTGGGCAAGCATTAACCCCCGGGCCCAGTCTTGACTGACTCCCGACGTGAGCTTCGCGCCCTGAGTTCTGGTCCCCACTACTACAGTTCGCTCGGGATTCCAGCCCCGGGCCTCGGTTAAGTAGGCATCCGGTGTGGGTCTCCACCCCAAGGTGTCCAGCTCCTTGGCACCCTACTCAGGCCGTCAGCCCCGAGCCTCAGTCGAGCCAGCTCCTCGCATGGTCTCCCGACCCAGGGGCAGGGCTCCCCAGCATCTCGTTCGGGCCTTTTGACCCAAACCTCTAAAGTGCAATCGCTTCACCCGGGTCATCAACCCCTGGTTCAAGGCTACTTAACATGCAGACCGGGCATACAACCCCAAGGTTCCCCGTGGATGGCACCTAGCGTAGGCTATCCACGTCAGGTTTCGGATCCCTCGGCTCCGTCATGGGGACACGTCCCCCACAACTCGACGATGCCAGCTCCCAGTACGGGTCTATCTCTATGGGACATGGTAGCCCCGGTGTGGATCGAAGGCCCTGTATGTCACCTTCCGATCTTGCCAGTTCCCAGTCCAAGCTCAAGGCCTCGGGTCACCAGCTTCCCGGTACCCCCTACAGTGTCAACTCCAGGTGAAAGCATGTCATTGCGAGCATCTGCAACATTATTATCGGCTCAGGTGCAGGCATACACTCGAGTCACCCAGCCGCCAGCCTTCACTATAGACCTCGGGTCTTGGGGGCCGATTCTGGTATTCTCGGTCGATGGCCTTGCGTCACTAGCATTTACAGGCCGAGTTTTCTCAGTCTACCATCTTGGGGCGAAATCATCTTCGGTTCCCCAGAAGAAGCGTCGTCATGGCCCTAAAGGCAAGCGACTTGCCGCTGCCACCAGTAACTCCGACAAGACCCTTCTTGTCGGGGATTTACGAATTCGCCTAGATGGGGGCGAACCTATTATACCCCCAGAGCGGATCGTCTCTACGGTCCCTACTACAAACCGCTTCAGCCTTCTGCCCTATGTGAACACAAGCACACAGACATGCAGACCATAATGCACCACCACTGGGGCGTTATGTTCAGCATAACGCACCCACCCCTGTGCGTTATACTCAACTGAATAATGGCGAGAAACCAAGAGCACAGATCATAACGGGCTAAGCATGGGGCGTTATGTTCAGTATAATGCACCTCCCGTGGCCCGTTATACGAACCAAACAATACAATGCAACCAGAAACGCAGGGCATAACGCGCCAAGCATGGGGCGTTATGCTGAGTATAATGCGCCTCCCATGGCCCGTTATACTCACCCAAACTGAAATCAGAAATCATAGAAACATAACGCACCAAGGCTGGTGCGTTAGGAGGATATAACGCACGGGTCTAAGCCCATTAAAGCCACCCGAACGCCAAGAATCAACAGAAAATCTATAGTTTTAATGCATAATATAACGCACCAGATCTGGGGCATTATATGATTATAACGGATCTACCTACACTGCTATGCTAACCGCCTTACTGGGTCAACGGTCAAATGATCAGTCAATGGTCAAATGACGGACCTGGAGGAGTCCGTCAAAGGGCACATAACGCACCACTTCAGGTGTGTTAAAGTACTATAACCCACCGGTCTTGGCGCGTTATGTCGACTGGGTTATGGGTTGGACGAGTTCGATACTGAACTCCCTCCCGGTCGACCGAAATCGATGGGGGACGCGCGAAAACAAACTAACATGCTCAAGCATGCATCCATACATCCATTTACATCAACAAAAATATAAAGACGATGCCCATGGACGCAATTTCATAATTTAACGACTAAATTATGCTAACATGGAGCAATGCATAGAAAATGATGCAACAGGCATCGGACCATGGTGCATGTGGTATCGGCAGGTTCCTAGCGAGGAAGAGAGTCCATCCCCCTACCTCTGACACGATGAGGAAGTCGATCCGGTGCCGAACGGACGACAAGGGTCACGGTGACCTCCCGGCTTCACGCGTCTCCATGCTTCGCTGGTCGAGGGAAGAAGGACGTCCACGCGATCCTCGCATCACGACCTTCCCAACGGCACCTCCCGCACCTCGATCAGCGGCTGACTGGACTAAAATCGAGCGAAGAGAAGAAAAACCCAAAAATTAGGACTAAAATCTCCCAAATAGGGTTTTACACGAAAAATGATGAAAACGTCCGCCATCGACGACGCATGAGGTGTCAAAATGCTCCTGGCGAGACGAGGAACTCATTCCCCTACCTCGATCATGACGAAGCCCGCACAATGGTGCAGATCGGACGATGGGGCGTCGTGGCTCCTCTCACCCTGTCTCGCCTCCCTGCTCCCCTAATCGAAGAAAAAAGGGCACCACCATGACCTACGCGTCGAGCCCGTCCCAACGGTACCTCCCACGCCTTGATCGGGTCTCGTTTGGACCGAAACCGAGAGAGAGTGTGAGGAAGAGAGAGGAAGAGAGAGGAAGAGAGAGAGAGATCGAGAGAGAGTGAGAAGAGAGAGAGGGGAGTGCGTGGATTTAACGACGTGTGTTTCACGCTATCAAGTCACTTTTTAGATCAGTCTTGCAAAAGCTAGTGGCTCCTGCCATGGTATCTAACATGTCATCCAACTGAGGTATAGGAAAATGATATTTGATCATTATTTTGTTGATCGCCTGATTGTCAACACACATCCTCCAATTCCCATGTTTCTTTGGTGTTAGTCAAGCAGGGACCATACAAGGACTTAGGCTCTCTCTTATGAATCCCTTTTTAATGAGTTCTATGACTTGTCTCTGTAACTCCTCACATTCAGATGGACTAAGTCGATAATGGAGAAGATTGGGTAGGCTTGAACCAGGTACTAGATCAATAACATGTTGGATATCCCACATGAGAGGAAGATGGTTTGGTTAGTCCTTTGGGAGGACATCCTAGAATTCTTGTAGGATAGTGGTGACCTCGGGTGCTTGTTCCTTTGGAACATCTTCTCCTACCCCACGCACAACAGTGGCCCAGATGGGTGATTCGGCCTCAACCTCTCGCTCTAACTCAGCAAGCCCTATGAAGTATAGCTTCCTTAGTGGGATTTGAGTTTGGGATAGGTGCCTTGTCTTCACCATTCCAAGGTTGGGATGGACTGAGATTGGGTGGAGAGGGATGTAGAGTGATCTTGTTATTGTGTTTGAAAGTGCAAATGTTTGATTTTCCAAATTGTGTAACATCCCTATCATATAGCCGAGGTCATCCTAAAATGATATTATCCATCTTCATGGGAATCACGTCACACCAAACTTGTCACATCCCGAGATATGTAGTGGAATTAATTCGAGAGCGTGAACAGTCGATAAAATAAGCCTCATGCTAGCAAGACAATTAGAGCGCTATAACACATTCGCATAGAAGAATAAATGCACAATATATGGTCAAAACTCAACTTTATTAATCAAATCATCAAAGTTTACAAATTGACACTTGACTCTCTTTGACATGATGACTTACTAGACTAAATAAAATGAAAAATTATATAACATGATCAACTTCACCGCCTTTTATAGTGAAGGTCTATAAAATGACTCAAGACATTCTAATTCTCTAAGGGCCAGTTTGTTATCGGAATAACGGGGGCGGATAACAAATCTGATGAGAGAGAGTCGTGTGGGCTCCATACGCTCCTCTCACACACATGATTCTTATCCAACCCTGGGTATCGCATTCGATCCTCTGAGGTCGAATGCGATATCCTACCTGATTTACAAAGAGGGCCTAAGGCTTCTCTCGATCTTTACTCGCTTTAGGAATCACCACTTGAGTACTCCGACTCTGAGACACTAGAATTTTCTGGAAAGATAAGAAAAAGTAGGGAATGAGCACACTCGCCCAGTAGGTAACTTCTTGTCAACATGACGATAATGTTTACATGATTAACATTTTAGCTCTAAAAAAGACTAATAAAAGTGCAATATAACAATCGATAAAACCAAAGTAACCTCGAGTATCAAGACACGAATTTAAGGACAAGATATTACAAATATGATCATGATCGAGCAATAATTCCCTCAGTGTGAAAACCCGCAAGGGCGCACTGAAAAAAGCTAAAGGGGGCTAGTCCTGGCGAAAACCCGAAAGGGTGGTAGGGTTGGTAAAGTGAAAAAAAAAACACATATGCAAGAGGGTGGAAGCTAAATCATTGAGCTTTGTCCTCTATTTCTCAACATCAAGTAAAAGAATCCCGAGATAAGCCCTTGAGAAAGCTATACACAGCCGGGCTCAACAAATAGCCCCGTGCAACAAGGAAAAGACAACCAAAAAGTCAAATCAAAGGTTAGCTCTCAAGTCAACAAGACGACCCTCCTGCTGCAATATTGCCTTTTGAAGCCCATCAAGCTCGTGCTGGAACTCCTCCGCTTCCGCCTGTATGAGGTCCCGGGTCTCCTTGGCCTCTCGTGCCCACTGTAGAAGGGCCTCCATCTCCCTCTCCAGCTCCCCTATGTGAGGGAAGCAACCTGAAGGCGCCCTTGTGTAGTCTCCACATGTGCGGACATATGTTCCCGACAGGTGCGAAGCTCGGAAAGCTCCTCCTCCTCCTGTTGGATCAGTGCCTGCATCCGCAACTGCCGCGGCTGGGCAGTATGGCAACGGGCGAACTTAGCCTACAAGGTCTCAAGCTTTGACATCCAGGTGGCTCGGGATAGCCCAAATGCATGGTATCCCTTCGTGCAACTCGCCAAGTGGTCTCTCATGACCTCGACAGAAGGCAAGGGGTCTATCTGTAGCAGAAGCTGAAGATTTTCAATAAGTCTCGTCTCTATGGTAGCATCCCCTAGGGCCACCATGAACTGTGGGCCCTCCGGCCAGGGTCGAAAAATCATCTAGCACTGGTGAAGCTTCCTCTCTGACACCTGAAGGTAGAAGGTTGAGAGACAATGCATAAGTGCCCAGTCACAAAAAAAAAAAAAGAGGGAAGGATGGTAGGGAGGAACTTGGTTTTGCCGAACCTGAAACGGCCCTGGGAGCGGAGCTGCCAACGGAAGTAGGAACGTCCTCCAACCTAGGGGGTGAACGGCCCGTTGGAGTCATATTCGGCCCCATTATTTTAGAAATTGCATCTGAGCCCTCCGGGAGCTTCTCAGTGCCCCCTCCTACTACGGGGGTGGCCGGGGCCGTTGTGCCCGTCTCTATAGAAAGGCAAAATAGAGAAGCAGTCAATGCAGCAGAATTGTAGAATGACAAGAGGAGAAGTAGGGCTCAGACCCAAGACAATACCCGGTGGCGTCGACCCGGCAGGGGTTGCCTCATCCGCTTGATCAGTTTCCTCATCCAAGGGAGTTGGCGACGCCTCTTGAGAGAGATTCACCCCCTGCCTAGGGTGGTCAATAGGCGAGGCCCCTAAAGTGTCGACAGCTATAAAATCAGGATTGTGGTCAGTGCTGCAAGCGGAGCCAATTGAACACGCAGCAAAATACATATATACAAAGCTGGCTAGATGCATACCCGGGGAATGTTCCTCATTTCCTCCCATCAAATCACTTGTGGGAGGCAACAAGCTTGAAGCAAAAACAAGCGCACCATTTGATGTTACATGTATTGCTTACGTGCCTGTCTAAGTGATTTCACCTTTTGCTAAAGTTCTGGGTGGTTTTCATGCACATCTTCTATGAGGTCTTAATGCATTGAAAGTTGAAGAGGGGTGATCCCGCGCTGTCCCTGAGCTGAGGACGATGACCACGATTGTGAGAATGACAAGAAGGGAAACAAATCAGGGGTGCCTAGGGATGGATCCCCAGGGAAAACCCTTAGCTGCTTAAGTCAACAAATATGGCAGAGCTCTAATGCGAAAGAGAGGAGTGAGGAGGAGATGGGGGCGCGAGATTCCTCTCCATCAGGTGGTGAAGTGATTCTAGCTCAGGGTTAATATCGCTTAGTAGCGCTTAGCTTACGTAGGAGGGCCTCCAAAGTTTATATAGCGAATCATGGAACGTAAGAGCCCTGTGAGCCGAGGAGTTTCAAGGGAGGTTACGTCCCCTTCTTGGGCTCTTTATGGCCTGGGACTCTTGATTTCCCTTATCCCCTTGATCTCCCTACTCTTGAAGGTACGTAACGGTCGCATGGATAAGCTCTCATTAGTCAATCCGAGCATGGAGCACTGACTCAAGGGGTCTCCCGAGCGACAGCTGCCAGGCTCAGGCGCGATGCAAGGTCTCGAGGGGACTTTCCCGATCGATCTGACGCTTGGACTTTCAAACCCGAAGGCCACCTTGGAAGTTCTTGATCTGAGGGGGTTATTGGGCTTGAAGCTGGTGGGCCCCTGGGGGGGCTGTCACTCTGAGGAGTTGGGCCTCGTTCGGTCAGGTAGGACCTCATTTGGCCTCTCTCTCTGGGTGGTAGAATTCCCCCTCTCCACTTGTCCCCCTCCTGCACTCGAGCCAGGATCAGGCTCGGTCGAGTAGCATTTGGCAAAGATGTTGGTGGTTCGAGTTGGATGGGGACTTTCTTTGACTGGGGACACTCACTGTAGCTATCCTGGGGATACGCCCATAATGATGATAATTCTGGCGAGTTGATGTAGGGAGTCCCCTTTTTTCGGAGACTAGAATGTTGCGACGCTTCCCGCTGAGGTTTATAAGCATAATGCATGTTTGTGTTCCAGACTTCCGTCGCCTAGGGTTTATCTCTCCCGCACTTTCACATTTTTGTGAGACTCATGCGCCGCGAGGGTGATCCAAAAGAGCAAAGAGCGGCAGTGGCCTTTGCAGAGCTAGCAGAGGTTATGGCAGTGGTGATCCACCAACTTTTGCTTCCTCTTGAGTCCTTCACCCCAGTGTCTTCCTCCTCTTCTTCTAGCTCTCCCGGTAGTTTCAAGGCGGTCCAACATCCCGAGGCCTAGGGGCAAGAGGTTGAGCGAGCCTCCAGGGTCCTCACGGCGCCGTCGGAGCCTCTTCGCAGTGAATTGACTGAGGGCGAGGTGAGGCGCTTGGAGGGTCGGTACGGGTTGCCGTGGTGGTACCGTTTCTCTCCGAGGGAGCCACACGAGTCCAGTCTAGACACTCGGTCCGGTTCCTTCTATTCTTTCCTCTTAGAGTAGAAGTGCGGGTTCCTCTTGTCTCTCCATCTATTTGTTGCCGAGTTGCTTCAGTTCTACCAACTGGCTCCAGTCCAGTTGGTCTCCAATTCATACACCTTTATATTCTCTTTCATCTTTCTTTATCGCTCGTGTGGGGTCGATACTTCGTTGGACCTCTTCCATGGCTTTTTCTAGCTGAAGGATCATACCCATGCTGGTAATGGCTTCTTCTGTCTTTAGGCGAAGAGGGGAAGGAGTTGCGTGACCCTCTCTGCCAGGGACTCTTCTCACAAGGGCTGGAAGACCCTGTACTTCTGGGTAAGCCTGGCTAGGGTCGGTGAGTCCTTGACCTTCCCGACTACGCCCAACTTCCATTCGAACATTCCTCCGAAACAAGCAGTGCTTCCCCAGAGGTGGAGAAGAAGGCTGCCCTTCTTCAGAAGAATCACCGATAAACTGTCGATTTGATGATTGAAGTGAGCATTGAGGAGTATCCTTCTCGGATGGTGGCGCCTCCGAGTAAGGGCATCAGGGTCTTGTATTGTTTCTGGGTCAGATTAGTAGACTTCCCTCTGATGATTTACTTTTCTCTATTTAGATTCGAGGCAGATGGCTGATGAGGGGATGTCACCGGCCGAGCAGGAGATCATCGATTTGGAGGAGACGCCGGCTCCATGTGGACCTCAAACGTCCTGGAGTTCTTCCCACACCTGAGACAAGGGTAAGCAGATTGCTCAGGATGGAGCTTCCGAGTGCCATGGGAACAAGCGTAAGGATCCCGTGGAGCAGATGTTGCGGTCCTCTATGCGGGCCGTGACCGCTGAGAGGTAGCGGCGGAAGAGAGCCGAGGCCGCCTGTTCAATCAAGGGGGGCATGCAGTTGGCTCTCCCGGCTATTGAATCAGAGGGGGCTGTCATCATCAGAGGAGTCAAGGCTGAGGCGGATGCGTCTCAGGCAAAGGTGGCTGATGTTAGGGCGCCTATCGAGGCTGAGGTGGCAGAGGGCGGTGGAACCTGATCCAAGCCAGTCGATGCCGAGGGGTCATGAGGTGAGGTGACCCAATCCCAGCCGACCGAGGCTGTAAAGGTGCGGGGTGAGGTGGTCCGATCCGAGTAAGGCGTTGGGCCCCCCGAAGTGGGAGTACTCGAGGGGAATGCCCCAATCTCGGCTGTCCCATAGAGGACCATCCCTCCCGCGACGGGTGCCGTCGCTGTTCGAGCCTCCTTGTACCATAGGTGCTACTCTACGACGTCGGAGGTGATTCGAGGAGGTCTTGGGTACAGTCCCCCTTCCGTGCTTGTTGCATGAGTCATGGAGGGCGGCTTGATTCTGGCCCAACTACGGGCTGAGATGATCGATTTGTTTGCTCGGGTGGACTCGGGGAGGGAGTCTCTATCCTGGGCCTGCGACGTGTCTGACCGAAAGATCAAACGCTCGACTTTCACCCTTGAGGACCTTCAGCAGGAGGTGGCCTCGTTGAAGGCGCAAGCAAAGTCGAGATAGAAAGAGGCTCGGGAATCAACCGAGTAGCTGGCTCAGGCCCATTATATGGTTGGGCTGAAGGATATGCTTCTGGAAGCAGAGCGCAAGGTGCAGGCTGAGCGAGATGAGCATTGGAGGGCCGAGCGTGAGGAGCTCGAGGGCTGAATCTGGGAAGCTCATCGGCAGCGGGAGAAGCCGAAGGGTGCGTTAGCCGAAGTCAAGAGGAGACGGTCTGAGGCAGAGCATAGGGCAGCTGAGGATGCTACGAATTCTTCCTTCCCGATGTCGAGCGAAGGTGGAAGTCGTGGTGCCTTGGTTTCGTCTGAGCGACCACCAACTATGACAACCTCGGGAGGGCACGCGGTCAAGACAGTTCCTACGCAGGTGGGGTCAGTGTTCAGACTGGCCATCACCGAGGGCGCGGTGCACGGGTTGCCAGGTGTTGAGGATCTTGCTTCTGTTGAGCTCCGTGGCAGGCCCGAGGCCTGATGTATAATTTTTTCTCCCTCTCTCCTTTCTTTAATGTAGACATGTAAAAATTTTCCTTGTGTATGTGATGGTGGCAGTAGCAAATGCTGAATTGACTGTTCCTTACCACCTTTGGAACAATTTCACTACCGTACTTGTAGTTGTCGAAAAGGCGATGATGTTCTCAGCGAATATCTCGCGTGTCGATTGGTCTAGCAACTGGCGTGTCGCTGGTGCCTGTCCGTCTTCCCAGGTTTTGAATGACTTGCCACTTCGCATGTTTTTGTTGAAGGGGTGTTGGTGGAAACGGGGTAACCACCTTGGGGAAGGGGTTTCTACCTTTCGTGCTTCTTCGAGGGGAAAGTCATTTAAGGCAACAGCTCCCCTTCGGCCTATAACAAGGTCCTGAAGGGCGTTTCCTCCTCTCCTCATCACTTAAGACTTTTCTCTGTAGTTTTTTACTTGGACCTAGGACCCGCTGTTCGAATAAATTTGTGTTTCAAAATCATATTATCCACTTGGAGTTTGCGTTCAATTACCTTCTTTTGGAAATGGCGCGAGACACATTTTTGATACACAAAGACATGATTGGTCGCGTTCAGCCTCTTCTCATCCAAGAGTTCCAGCTGGACTAGCAACGCCTCCCGACGTTCATCGAGATTAAGTTCTTTGTCGAGTTGTGCCCTTAGGGAAGGGATCAAAATCTCATACAGGAGTACCGCCTCCATCCCATAAGTGAGAGAAAACAGAGTCTGTCCCGTGGGAGTGCGGACGGAGGTGCGATACGCCCATAGAGCTTTTGTCAGTTTGTCGACCCAATCAGCATATCGGTGTGACTCGCAAGTTTTCTTAATGATTTTAAGAAGGGTTTTGTTCATGGCCTTGGCTTGGCCATTGCCTTGAGGGTAATAAGGTGATGAATAATGTAAAGAAATGTGAAACTTCTTACAAAGGTCCTGGAGTTCTTGTGAAACAAATTGAGGCCCATTGTCGGTGACGATGTCTCTTGGGACCCTGAATCATGAAATAATGTTCTTCATGATGAAGCGGAAGACTGTGGTTGCTTTGATCTCGGCATATGCTTCAGCTTCTGCCCACTTGGTGAAATACTTGGTTGCTGTGAGGATGAAGGACTTCTGTTTAACCTGAGCATTAGGATCACCAAGTGGTCCAACGATATCAAAGGCCCACATCGAGAATGGCCAAGGAGAAGAAAGAGGATGGAGAGAGGAAGCGAGAGTGTGAATTTTATCGGTGTGAAGCTGGCATTGAAGACACCTACGGACATAGGTGGGACAATCTTCCTCTAGGGTTGGCCAGTAATAGCCCTGCCTAAGAATCTTCTTTGCCAACACCTATCCATTAACGTACCCTCCACACTCACTTACATGAGTTGCTTCTACTACTTTCCAAGCCTCGTCGTCATCCAGACATCTGATGAGAACTCCATTAAGAGTACGCCTATATAGTTCTCTTGTGATGATTGTATACCTTGCGGTGACTCTTCTAATGGCCTTCCGCTACTCGACATTAGCCATCTCCGGAAAGGATCCATCCCTACAGTATTGCTCAATTTCATGATACCATGGTAGCTCTTCTTCTTCTAGAATCTCCTCAAGCTCAGTCAGTGAAACTTCCTTCAACTATTCCTTCTCAGCCTTCTTCTCTATGATTTTCCTAAGGTTATCGAACCAAGGATCTTGAAGAGAGGGAGCGTCCATCCGTTGGACCACGATAGTCTCAGTGGAATGACTAAGAGGGAAAGAAAGGGAAGAAGCAAGTGATGCTAATGCATTAGCCAGAATGTTCTGAGAGTGAGGAGTATGGATATAAATAAGCTTACGGAACTGCCTAGCCAGGAGCGTGACCAGATCTTGATAGGGTTTAAGCTTCAGGCCACGGGTGCGGTAAGTTGAGAGAACTTGACGCAGCACCAATTGAGAGTCTCCTATAATGTTGAGATAGCGATCGCCTACACCCCACCCTCTCCCTCCTCTCACTCCCGTTCTCTCACTCTCTCTCTCTCTTTCTCTCTCGTTCCCTCGTTCCATCGGCTCCGACTGTAGACAGAGGTGATCGTGGGCGAGGTGATGACGTCGGGAAGCTGCTGAGACCCGTGGTGGAGTGAGGATGGGTGCGGTTTTGGCGCGATCCCGAATGATGGATTCAAAGCCGGCGATTCGGTTCGCGTGGTGTTTTTCGGCATGGTTTAGTCCCTTCAGCGCTCGATTTCTTCGGTGGAGGTAGGGAGATGAATCGCGACTTTGTTCTGCACATTTTCCATACTCCTGTGCGTGATTTAGTGCTCGATCGAGGGAGATCAGGCCGGTTTAGTGAAAATCATAGTTTTTGTGGTTTGTAGGTTTTGCCAGAAAATGGCAACCATTTTTGATAAAATTAGTGTCAAAACAACTACTGGGATGTCAGGATCCCATTCACGTAAGTTTCATGTCGATCGGTTGTCATTTGGGGCCGGTAGGAGTCCGGGAACCTCAGTGACTCATTTAGGGTTGATTCATCGGAATCGCCCCGATCTCACGTTTTATTGCGTGCATGCGCCATTTTTAGCCTCCAAGTGTTTTGTATGGTCGTGTGCGGCTGTTTCCCCTGCGCTTCGATGTGAATGGGGTGTGGAACATGCCGATTCGATCGTTCCCCTATTTTGCTCGTCAGATTTGTGTAACGGTCGTGCTAGAGACCGTCACATAGGGTGACGGTCCCATGATAAATCGCTACAATCGTTGGTCATTTCACGTTCTTCGAGGCTGGGTTGGTGTGATGGACAAGCATAGGACTATCACATGGCTGTAACGCGCCTATGGTGGTGCGTTACGTTCTCGGTGTGATGGACTAGAATAGGACCGTCACATGTCTATAATGCCCCTATGGTGGTGCGTTACGTGCCGGTGTTTCCGAGGACTGTGGCTGTCAGTCCTTCGAAGACTGTGTCTGCCTCGAAGACTGGGTCAGTCGGTTCACCCTGAAGCACCTCCCCTTGTACGTCACGTTATGTAACGCCCCTAGCCTGGTGCGTTACATGGTCCGTGTTAGTGGTTTTGGTCTGTTGGCCCTGGCGCACCTGTCCTGGTGCATTAGGCTGGTGTAACGCACCTATATAGGTCTGTTATGTCCCTACCCTGGGGCGTTAGAGTAGGTAACGCCCATATGGTGATGCGTTACAGTCATTTTGTTGGCCGTGATGGTCGTTGTTCTGTTCTGTGTCTGTTCGTGTGTTGGTCTGTCTTAGGTTTGTGTTCTAGGGTGGTGTCTGTGTGTCAGTGGTTTTTGGATCAGTCGGTTCAGGCGACTGGGTGTGGTCTTTTCCCTGATTGTGATAGTTCCCTAACGGCTCAATCTAGAACTACCAGTGTCTTTGTCTCTGGTCTTGCAGCGGCTTTCCTTGACTGTCGGGTTCGCCTAGCGGTTGAGTGATAGTTTGCTCTACCCAGAGTGCTGTCGTTGTCCACCGCTCTGATTTCTGCTTGTCTTGAGATGCATCGAAGGAGGCACGTAGAGGAGCTCCCTTGCCCTCACCTTTCTCTTCTCTCTCTCTCCCTGTCTTTCTCTTCTTCTTCTTCTTCTTCCTTCTCTCCAGCTCCAATGGGCTTCCGCTTGCGGGGGGGATCGAAGAGGCCGAAGTGCTTCACTGCGAGGGTTTTTTATAGGGGGGGCGGATCCCCTTGTTCGGAGGGCAGCCTCCGTAGCTTTTTCTTTCCTTTTTTTATCGCCTGCTGCTGCCGTTGGTACGCTGATGCTGCCCCAACTGCTGTGTTGTCGTCAACGTCGCCGCTGCTATAGCTGTTCCTGCCACTCCGTTGCTGTCGTCGTCGTTTCCTTGGCAGCTCCGGAGGACGCCACGTCGACGGGGCGTGGGTTATCTACAGAGCAAGGGAGGGAGCCCCTCTCCCTCCCCGCCGTCGCCGGTATGGGCGTAGTCCCCATACGAGAGAGCTCGAACAAGAGGGTACCCATGGGGACAGTTAATGCGCGAGGAGGAAGATGAACAGTAAAAAATCATGAAATTAGCGTCCAGAGGGAAGGCCGCGGATTCTTCGGTCGCGAAAATGGCGTCCAAAGGGTTGGTCGCCAATTCCTCAGGCCAAAAATTCGATAATCTTCTGGAAAATCCAGTAATATGAGGAATTGGTGTCACTTTGCGGAGGCGCCCATTAAAGAAATCCCGTCTTGTTGAAAGGGCGCTGATTCATGTGAGTCGACGCATAAGAAGGTGGGTTGACCTCTTTAAATTGGCGTCAGCTCTAGGAGGCGCCAATCAAAGAATTGGCATCGACTGTTGTAGATGCTCTTTCTTATTTTTTTTATCACCAATAAATACCCCCCACCTGCCGGTGCCATAGACAAGGGACGAGGGAGCGAGACCCACCGGTGTAGCTTATTGTCCCATGAGACTCTCCGGCTTTGTGAGGGTGCTCTGGACCACGAACTGTATCGACTGGTCCTACTAGAGGATCAGGCGCCGATCAAGATGACATCGTCGATATTGGGTCTATACCAACGCAAGAATATCTGGTTAATCTGGTCTGGAACAGAAGATCCAAGCCATTGGGTTGTATCGGTTATCACGGTGGGATGGACGGGTTAGTCCTGCCCGAGAGATGGCTACCAACCCAAGTGGTATCGCCGGCATTGGGCTTATGCTGGCGCAAGGAGTTAGGTTTATCTAGCTTAGACGAAAGGTCTAGACCAGGATCCTCGGTTAAGACCTCGAAAGGCCAAAGGTACCGAGTCGTGTGGTTCGTCGATGCCGAGATCGCAACGACGCAAGGAATCTGGGTTTCTTCGACTCGGACGAAAGGTTCGGGTCGTGCCCCTCGGCTGAGACCCTGAAAGGTCATGGGCTCCGAAATGAAAACATTAAGGAATTGTTTCCTTCCTTTCCTTTTTCTTCTCTTTTCTTCTCTTCTTTTCTTCTTCTCTTATTTTTATTTTTTCTTTTTTTCCTCTCTTTCTTTCTTTTTTTCTCTTTTTTTC
Organism: Amorphophallus titanum; assembly: GCA_024336825.1. Lineage (NCBI taxonomy): Eukaryota > Viridiplantae > Streptophyta > Magnoliopsida > Alismatales > Araceae > Amorphophallus > Amorphophallus titanum. The sequence goes on from JANBPO010003772.1 coordinate 18,173,090, forward strand.
TTTTTTTTTGAGTTCCAAACTAGGCTTCAAGGAAGACCTTCTTACAGCTATTGGAGAAACAAGGGGATATTTCTACATCCTGTTAAAGTTTATTTCCTTGTGTGCTTCGTATTTCAATCTTCATAAATCAATATCATGTGGTCATTAGATATCCTTTGTGTTCGTTAAACTCTGAATATTACTGTGTGTGTGGATGGAGCAGTGTCTCCGTGTGCTTTCAGTGTCCGGGGCGTGTTCCCCAACATGCGTGTGTGTGTGCTGTGGTGGCAGCGTGTTGGGGCTTGTCCCCGTGTGTGTATGTGGACGACGAAATTTAGTATGCGGCACGCACATCTTCGGCACTCGAGAGAGTACGTTAAAGATGAAAAATGCTGAATTAACCCCATGTCTCGCCTGATCAGGATGAGAACTCACGTGGTGGCCCACTACCTGTTAAGAAAGCCCTCGGGAAAGAAGATACAGCCACAACTCTACGACCGACCGTGCCGAGAACTAAATTAAAGAAAATTCGAAGATGTCGGAAGTCACGCAAAGACTCAAATCGAGGCCCAGAAATGGCAAATGAAATATTTCAGATGTTGTGCATTGCAACCAAAACATTCCGGGAGTGCCAACATTCATACATACAACCGCGACTTCGAAACGAATTTGTTCGGTGCTTAAAACGACACGGAAAGGCTTTAAAACGGCGCGACAAGGGCTTTAACCGGCGCGCTCCCATACTTTGGTTAAAACGGTGCCACCCCATGCTTTGGCTAAAAATGGCACGTTCAGAAGAACACCTCGAGGTAATAGTTGAAACGGCGCCCCCCCTAACCGCGCCGTTTTAACCAAAGGGGCCTACTTGTCCATCTTCAAAAGCTCCCTCTTTCAAATGTTTCATACGACGTGGCCCATTTGCAACCTCAAAATGGCGTGCAAATGCACTTGGTTTTGAACCGGCGTGAGCACTGTTCCGCCGCGTCGTTTCAACCTCAACCCATCCCATCCCCCAGCCGATACTCTGTTCGACATAAATGTCGCGTGCAGAGAACATTCAATGCCAAACACCCTGTTTCTGCCTCCGTTCGACAGCACAGGAGCAACGGCGGCGAAGCAACCTCGGCGAACCTGTGACCACCTCGTCCTTGGATGAACTATAGTGTACGGCACGAACCAACATCATCCAGTGCACCACGTCAACTCCAAGCTTCGTCGCGGACGAGGTGGAAGTGGCAGGGGCTCCAGGACACCATTCTATAAAGAGAACTCTCCCAGTTGGCTGGCTGGCTGGTGAGCGCACAGGGAAGGGAAGAAAGAAGGGAGTGAAAGAGAGAAGAAGCAAAGGGGATTTCTGCTGCATTCAGGAGAAGAAAAAGAAGAAGAAGAGTTCGAGCGCCGAAGAGTGAAGGTGAGGTGCAGAGAAGGGGGAGTGAGGGTGGGAGATTAGCCCGAGATGGAGAAGCATGGGCTTTTTTTTTTCCTCCTTTGTCAAATGTTTTTCTTCTCTTCCCCCAATGATGTATTCTCTTCTTCCCCGGTCGGTGTGCTCTCATCTCCCCCTTTTTGAAAGTAATACGGCACGGCCCCTCCTAGCTTGCTGATCCGACGTGAGAAGACCCATGGGTATGAATCGACGGCCAACCCATTGTGCACTTGATCCGGCGGCTGGCATTCGGTGACTCTGCAAAGCAGGCATGGCTTGCTCGCCCATTAATGAACCTGCAGCATGCCGGCGACGTGCTGTGCATGCGGTGGCAACGGGAGGATGTGACATGGTTAACATTCGAGCGGCGCTGAGAGATGAGGGGTGCCTTACCAATGTTCGAGCAGCGCAGAAAAGGGGCAGAGCTCTACACATCCACTGACTCCATACCCCCTAGCAGTGCTGAGTAGATGCATACGGCAATGGATCATTCCCTCCACGTATAAGAAGAAGAAGCTCTCTCTCGATCTCTCCCGAGCGACCCCCTCGAGTAGTCATCTTCCGAAGTCATCTCCGTCTCCGAGCGGAGCTTGTTGCCAACCTCGGGGAGATCTACTGAAAGGGAGAGTGAGAGTGAGAAGAGAGGTGAGAGGGGGGAGAGCAGGGGATCGATAACCCGTCCCCCTTTTGTATCTCCTTTCTTTTACTTTTTCCTCTGTAATCTGACTTTCTTCTTGGCGATAAATGAAATGTGAATGCTTTCTCTTGAGATATATTTTTCTTTATGATGCAATGCCAATGTCTTGTTCCTGTTGATCGCCATGCTTATCTCTTACCCCTCCAAAAAGAGTGATGATCTGAGGTAAAGGGGACCGATCCAGTGTGCCTCTGGGTCGCCGGATCACCATTTCACTATTTTCCTCATCCCTTCTTCTTTGGTGGCCGGATCAATACTATGGCCTCTCCACTCTCCCCCTTGGCCGATTCAAGAGGGTTGCTCCCCCTTTGCTTCATTTGGCCACCGGTTCGCCCCCTCGGCCACCGTATCACCTTTTAACACCCGTCGATGTTTTGCCGAAGTTTCTAATCATTCTCGGAGTCCCGAAGGTTTGCTTCCTCATAGCGTGATCCCCAGGTGATCTCTCTTATAGGAGTGCATATTAACGGCCATATGGTTCGACGACAATCTAAGTTTACATTTTGAAATCGAGATTGCGACGTCTCGTGAGTCATTGGAACCCTTCGTAGAATAGTCTTCGGAGTGTTCGGGCTCAACTCGGACCGTTAGATGTTACCGCTCTCACGCATATCTTTATATTTTAGGGCCGTCTCGGATCATATACGTGGACGAGTACCTAATTCATCCTTCGAATACTCTGAGTGTAGGAGAGGTGCTGTCAAATTTTCACCAAAAAATTTGAATTAGCCACAAAACTAATGACATAAAACACTTAAAAAATTAGAACATCAATGACGGATGAACTAAAAAAAAGAGAAACACTAATAACAAATAAATAAAATAAAATAAAAAATAAAATGAATAGAAAAGAAGAAAAGAGAAAAAAGAAATGGGGAGATGATCCAGCGTCACTCTGTGCGCCGGATCACCTCAATTTCTCATGCCGAGTCACCTCCCCTATAAAACCCCATTAAACTTATGGGATAAAATATCTTTTTAACATTAGGAAAGATCCGGTAAATGACGGGCTTTACAGCAGAGTTGGTATTGTTCACAGTAAGGTCAGAGCACATTTGTTGTTATTCATAGTAAGGTCAGTGCACAATTAGCATTGTTCATAGTAAGGTCAGTGCACAGTTAGTATTGTTCACAGTAAGGTCAGTGCACATTGGCACAGTTAGTATTGTTCACAGTAAGGTCAGCGCACATTTGGTATTGTTCATAGCAAGGTCAGTGCACACTTGGCATTGTTCATAGTAAGGTCAGTGCACATTTGGTATTTTTCATAGTAAGGTTAGTACATGTTTGGTATTGTTCATAGTAAGGTCAGTGCACATTTGGTATTGTTCATAGTAAGGTCAATGCACAGTTGGTATTGTTCACAGTAAGGTCAGTGCACATTTGGCATTGTTCATAGCAAGGTCAGTGCACGTTTGGTATTGTTCATAGTAACATCAGTGCACGTTTGGTATTGTTCATAATAAGGTTAGTGCACAATTGCTGTTGTTCATAGTAAGGTCAGTGCACATTTGGTATTATTCATAGTAAGGTTAATGCACGGTTGGTATTGTTCACAGTAAGGTCACTGCACATTTGGTATTGTTCATAGCAAGGTCAGTGCACGTTTGGTTTTGTTCGCAGTAAGGTCAGTGCACATTTGGTATTATTCCAAAGTAAGGTCAGTGCATAGTTGGTATTGTTCAGAGTAAGGTTAGTGCACCTTTGGTATTGTTCATAGTAAGGTCAGTGCACCTTTGGTATTGTTCATAGTAAGGTCAGTGCACGTTTAGTGTTGTTCATAGTAAGGTTAGTGCACATTTGGTATTGTTCCTAAGTAAGGTCAGTGTACAGTTGGTATTGTTCATGATAAGGTCAGTGCACATTTGGTATTGTTCATAGTAAGGTTAGTGCACCTTTGGTATTGTTCATAGTAAGGTCAGTGCACATTTAGGTATTGTTCATAGTAAGGTCAGTGGACATTTGGTATTCTTCATAGTAAGGTCGGTGCATGCTTGGCCCAGGCCATAGTAAGGTCGGTGCATGTTTGGTCCAGGCCATAGCAAGGTCGGTGCATGTTTTAGTGAGGTCGGTGCACATGCGATAAAGTCCATGAGTAAGCTCTGAGGACATGCTGGTAAGGTTGGTGTACATGAGGAACAAGTCTGTGCACATGCATTAAAGTCTATGAGTAAGGTCTGAGCACATGTAGGTAAGGTCAGTGCACATGTGAGGCAGGTCTGAGCAGGTCCATGTAAGGTCGGTGCACCTATGGGTCTATCTGGATTTCCAGAAACACAGAAAAGGAGAGATTTTAAAGGCCATTTTTATTCAAAAAAATCTAAAAAATTAGAAAATGGTAGAAGGTTGAGTTAGTAACCCGCTGTAAAAATTTCATGTTCCCAAAAATTCAGTACTTGCAGTTGCAAGTCATTTTCTATGCATGTGTAGCCTAGAAATAAAACATGTCTCCTTCAAAGGTTTAGGCGGACCAAGTCTAATCCCTCAACCTAGTCTGCCTAAACCCTTCCATGGCCCTTCAACTTCCCCTCTAAAAGTCCCTTAGATGTTCAAGGGGTGAAAAAAGGCAATCCAGAATCAATCAAGGCATCAACACAAGGCAACAAGCACAGCAAGCAAGGAGATTTGTGTGTATAGGTAACTTGTGAGTCAGCTTACACACGCCGAGGGTATGTCGCTCGTACTCCCCTCATGCGGCGCTTGGCCACAACATGCAAGTCCACCCTGGTACACGTGAGGCGCTATCACAACAGTAAATACTCCCTTATTTTGTGATTGCCCATGTATTCCAGTCTACGATTGCCACATGCTCGCCATGATGTCGCACCTCCTACCGTCATGAGGCTGTACCTGACTACTCGACCCGGGCCATGTTCGATCCTCACCCAGTCGCTAGCCAGTGTCCTTCCCAGTCGCCCAATCTAGTCCTCCCTCGGTGAATCGGGCATTGTCCCCTGCCTCGAGGATAGCCCCTGTAAAACTTGCAGATGTCCACCTTATCACGCATTGATTGACTCGGGGACCGACCTCCGGAACGAAAATGTCCCACGGCTTGCGCCAGTTGTACCTCAGTGGTAACGACCCGTCTGTAAAGCCCACGTGGCTCTCATAAATCATATAATCACCTGAATGAATGTTCTCGCATCCATGTTCAGGTCCCAGCCTTCTCCCGCACCACTTGGTGCAGATGTCCAGTACCTCCGACCCTCTCAAAGACCTCCCGGTTAAACATGAACCCATAGCTGTGAAGTGCCCCTTGCTCTCCACCTATGGCTCCAGATTTATATATAGACTTCTCTTCAGCATAGAATGAAGGTATTCAGATTCAATCCGATATAAATAAACACTGACTGCTTGTGATTGGTGGGGAAAGACATCTAGTACATGATTCCTCACAATCACCTGCGCACTCACACCTATGGAACCTTCCTTCTATCCACTTGTCGCCCGCCTCCCAGGCCCACGTGCCGCATCCTAGCGATGCTTCCCAGTCAAGTCTTGTTCCATGGGTGATTGTTGAGAAATCAACAGGCATACCCACACCCTAGCCATGTTTCCCCGAGACCAGGAAACCTCTCATGCCACTCGGTCCTCTCTCGACTTTCCGTAAAAGGCGAGTGCCCAGTGCCGCCTTGAGAAGGATACGGCCATAGGAGGGGATGCTCGAAGTATGCTAGAATTCGATGTCTCCCCTACCACCCTATCCCATCCCTCAGTCTGGTCACCAAACACACACACCCGTGTGCCCGGGGAGTAGCCAATTCCCGAGGGCACCCCCCCAGGGTTGGCGGGCCCCGCGGTCCCAACTAGCGTAAATAGTACTTTAGATAATTGGGGAGGCAAAGCTATCTGATATGCAACCTCGTCAACCCTTTCAAGAATTTCAAAAGGCCTAATAAATCTCAGTGTAAGCTTTCCTTTTATGCCGAATCTTTGAATATCTCGACCTGAAGAAACTTTGAGAAACACATAAATCCTATACAAAAAGGTCACACTAATACGACGTGGATCACACTAACCTCCCAACAGAGTAAAAATAGAGGAGTCAAGGAATTCACATTATAAAGTAAGTTCGTCAATTCCCTTATTTTATCACAAATAAAAGAAACAAGAGATTCCTCCACTCTAACCTCCCTTTTAAAAGTTCTATTATTATGTTCACCTTACAGAGACTAAAAAGTGGCATGCAAGATCAGTCATCACACCGTCATATCACCTTTGAGTGAACATCCCAAGAGTTGATGAAGGGTTGCACCTCTATCTGGCGGGCAACAGGACAATGGGATCTTGCTGCCATCCTACCCACACCTCCCGTGTGAATGAACATCCTACAAACAAATGGTCTAGTGTCTCATCCTCTTGACTACACAAGTAGAATGTCGATTGAATACCAGTCACAAGTGGGCAGTCTCCTGTGAGAAATCTTCTAAGTAACGATCTTCATCTTCAGCGAGCTCCTTGATCTCTAGATTAGCGGGGCAAGATGATGGCGCACACCTCCATCTGAGATAAAGGAGTAGGCAGACCGAACTAAGAGCGTCTCCTCTCTACTCCACCTCCAAATCCATGTATCCTCCCTGGGGGGGTACGAGACATAGTCGAGGAGGAGTTAAGAGGTCCTAGAGCTACTCCATCTTTATAGACTTGAGATCCCTCCTTAAAGTTGACGCTTAGGTGCCCTCTGAAAGGTGGGGGTCAAAAACTTGGTATACCAACCCTAGAGGGTCAGCAAAGACAACAAAGAGACTAGAGAAAGGTGTCTCCAGAGTGACTTCACCGCACCATATGCCCTTTCAAAAAATGCATATATTGTCTTTCCCTAGATGGACCCGAATCCCAGAGTAGATGACATCCCTACAAGTCAAAATGCCATGTCAAATGGGAGAATTCGAGGATGGAACTAGAGAGTTAAGATCTCAAACCCCTTCTCCTGCCATAGTACCTATGTCTGATAACCGTCACCCACAATCCATCGTCGCCTGCCCCGAGTTTCCATAGCTACTTGCATGAAAGGGTCCAATTGAAGTCACCCACATCGTTCCTTAATCCCCAACTCCCTTGTTCTCTGCTAGTAGTCACCCTCCTCCACCTGATATCATGTCAACCCCTATATCTTTTCCCACTCCCATGCCAGAAGAACCTCCTCTGAATGGACACAATCCTCCTCACCAGTGTCTTTGAGATCTGAAACACTAAAGAAAAATATATAGATAAGTTGTCCAAACTTGATCTACATAAGACTAACATGCCCTCATAAGATAACAATCTAACCTTCCAACCAGCCAGTCTAGTCTCATATCTTTGTATAATAGGGAGGTAATTATTAGCACACTGCAGTGCCCGTGGATTCAAAGGGAGACCAAGGTAGGAAATAGGGAAGTTCCCTTATCTAACAACCCAAGACGTGTGTGTTGTGTCCCCTAGGGCACAAGTATACTATATGTTGTTTAGTTTTGATGCTAGCAACATATATTATTTTGTTTTGAACCTTTATGGGACCCGCATTCCAGAAGAACTCTCTTTATTCTATAAGGACAAAGAGATCACGGCGAAACAGCTGGAACAGATGCCTCACAGCTACACTTGTAACATGGTGGATATTCCACCTCCAGATAACATCAACGCCTCCCGGCGAGGCGAGCCGGTAGCAGCCAGAACCCGACAAGGTATTGCAACTCCACTCAGACTATAGCCAGCCCCAGAACACACTGGTCGTGACCGGGGTCGTGGTCATGGACGTGGTAGAGGCCGCAAAAGAATCCCTGAGTTGCCTCTTCGCCCATCCGCCTTCGATCTAGAACGGGTTATCCTCCTTCGAGGAGAACAACCCGCCCCTATCCCACCAGTGAAAATTTGGGGAGAACCTAACATTTTCGATCCTGTTGGCTCTGAAAAGATCACCGCCAGCATCCCAGTCCTGGCACCAGTTTCGACCTATCCTGCAGAACAAGCAGGGCCGTCTGGCAAGGATGGGTCGGCCCTTCAGCCTCCCTTGGAAGAGCCGTCATTGGCCTCTCTCTTCCAAGAGTCTACGGGTGGCCAAAGTCAGCCCAAACCCATTAACAAAGGCAAGGTGGTGTAACTCCCCGACGAGGAGCGGCGCGGCAGCCCACAACAGATCCAGCCTGACATAGTACCATCACTGGAGGACGCTCGAGCTCGAGCTGACCGAAAGGTTCTCCACCAGATGAAGCGCTTCCCTGCCCACATCACGATCTGGGAAGCCATCACTTTGAGCAAAGATTTGAGGGAAACTCTTATCAAGATACTCCAAGAGCCAGAAGTCTATGAAGCACATGCGGTAGAAATAAAAGCTGCCACGTACGAGGCTTTCACGGCCACTGTCACCTTTACAGAGAAAGACTTTCTACTCTCTCCTCCGTGCCACAATCGACCCCTCTATATGAAGGGGAAAATCAATGGGCATGAAGTAAATCGGATCCTGGTAAATGCCGGTGCGACTGTCAACATCATGCCCCTCAAAACATTCAAGACTATATATCTAACCCCCTACCTCCAGAAGGTTCAGGCGGTTAAGATATCCGGCTTCAATCAGAATACCAAGGAGGTCCTTGGCCAGGTGGATGTTGATTTGGTACTCGATGATTTCACCTCTAGCGACCTTTTACATCATCGACTCTAGCACATCCTACAAGGTGTTGTTGGGCAGGCCCTGACTCCATGAAAACTGGGTCATCCCCTCAACCCTCCATCAATGCATCAAATATATTAAGGATGGGGAACCGCGCGTAGTCTTCACAGACCTATCTCCATTCACCCCAGTAGAATGTAACCTGGCCGATGCGGCTCTCTACTTCAAGGGAACCAGTCCCTTCCTTGTGATTAAGAGCAAGAGCAATGGCTAGCTCTCAGAAGAAGAGGAGGATGATCTCTTCTTCATTGATGAAGAGAAGTCCAAGCTTCACTGGCTATGCCTTAGCGCCAAGTCAACCACAGACTGCCCTGAGAGGCGTAAAGTCAATTTTGAGGCTAATCTTATTATGAGTTGTGGCTTGTCATCATCAAAACTAGGGGTGCACAAGAGACGTTCCTTTCATTAGCCTTTTTTCCTATGCAGACCTGCTGGACAGAGTGTGACCACAATCCACATCTCGCCCCCAAAACCTTCTCCAAATGCCTTGAAATGTTTAACACTTCTTCTCCACGTCCTAACCCATCCCTCATAATATTATTATATTTTTATGAGTCCATTTACCCCATGCCCCATGACCCCATTTCTCAGGTTTGTAGTCTACCTGTGCACACCTACAGAACTGAGCCACACCCAAACTGTTCCCCTCTCTGAAAACTTCCACTACACATGACCCTGCCACTACTCCCCAAACTTCCCACGACCCCCACATGTCCTCCAGAGAAAACCCCTCCCAAAGAGCCACCTGGAAGCCCTGATACCACCCTCATCTTCCTCCCATTGTCTTGCTGCCAGTAGACGAACCAGAACGCATAGGGGTCCGTTTCAAAATTCGCCCTAGCTACCATAGTGCTTGGTTGCAGCTCATTTTCCACGGGCATCCCTGGGACCTCCCCACCAGCGCCCATGCCAGGTTTCGTGTTCAGTGGATGACCAGAAGGTCATGCTCCAGGCTCCTCTTATTGCTGGTTGCCTGCACCTGTGTAGACTGGCCTACGGTCTGCCCTCCGTTCGTGTCTACGCCAGAGGTCCATGACAGTGCCATTGGATTCCATCTTCTTCCAGGAGGATCATCATCCATTGCAGTGCGTCATCAGAGGCTTTTGCTCCATCCTCAGCACCTGTGACGCACCCTCCTTGTTATTGGACATAGATCAGTCTGTGGCTGCCATGCTTCACCGACCCATGGCTCGTCAACCCAGTCACACCTACTCAGATTTGCTTGATGTAGCCTTTTACCTTCCTGCGAGGAGTGGGCATTTGAGTTTGGTTCTGTACTTGTCTAATTTTGTTTTATCGGGTAGTCATGTGTCTTGGTCGGGAGTCTTCCCCACGCCCCGAGCGTGGAGGTACGCATCCACTTCTCCTCTTGTTACACCTGCTTCTTTCATATATGTTTTGGATGCCGCTGCTTGTGTGTGATCAGTAGTATCCTAGCCCATTTCAGTTCTATTCACTGCTGCGAGCGAGAGAGGGTGACTGTCCCATGTCTCGATCTGAGCACAAGAGTGTGTAGACCACCCTAGTTTTCGTCGGTTTCTCAGCCGTGTGAATCCGTGCGCTTCCCTTCTCTTGGGGATGACTGTGAGCTTGCTATTTTTGTTGTGGGCATAGAGCCTTCTTGGAGGCTCTTGGTGTCGATTCAAATTAGCTCAGTTGGCCACGTCGTTGTTGGTCGTATTGTCCCCTTAGTCCAGTCACCACCTAGAGGCCCAGGTTTGCACCCCGTCCCATATCAAATTGGTATCAGAGCACGGTCGAGTCTAGGCTTGTCGTTGGTCTTTGTCATTGCATTGGTAGTTGGCATCTCATTTAGCCCCTTTGCATGCCCACCCGTCGGGGTACCCATTACCACTCACCACCACACGTCGGTTTAGCCCCACACTTAAAACCACTTCCATTTTCTTCGTGTCTATCCGGCGTGCCCCCCTTTCTTCTTGTCCATTAACTGACGCACCCCATGGGCTCCTTAACTAGTGTGCCCTTCTCTTCGACCCCCTAGACTAGCGCACCCCCCCTTGTTCTCCCTTAACTGGCGTGCCCGTCCCTTGGGCCCTCTTTAACCGGCATGTCTCAAAAAAAACAATTAACTAATTAAGAGACGAGATTTGAAACGAATAAACAAAAAAAAGAAGAATATGAACCATCCATGTACGAGCACGCAACAAAGCTTAACGATTAAAACAATGATAACCAAAGATGTTATAACCATGCTTACCTTGGGTCCTTCGCTTCCCCGGACTACGTGTAAAGAGAAAAGCAACGATTCCCCATGGTATCAGACGTGGGCCTCGGGAACCCTGATATGGCCATAGACCGAAACCACCTTGAGCCAATAAGTTCGTTAGTGTGGTTCACCTTTATCGGGATCCAATCCCGCACCCCCATTAAACTTGTCGTGCCTACGTCAGACATTTGTATGATTTTGTCACCATCTTTTATACTACAAACACGGACTTCTACCTGAACAGGAAATGGTCCGCAAGTGACCGACATATATGTATCTATGAACGTTCACGTCCCAGCGTAGGGTTTGTTTAAACATAATCTGGGATTTTACTCTCGCTTCCATAATTATGAATTTCAAGTCGTAGGGCCCCTTTTTTCGGTGATTAATCAAGGGTTTTATCCTCTTCGAGAGGATGTAATTAACGTCATAGCCTTTATGGTACAATGGGTCCTCAGTCCTGACATGATACACACAATCGTCTGATTAGTCAGATCGAGTGCACCATGGGCTTCCATGAAACCCGAATAAATCGTCACTTTATGACTGGCACGCCCACGCACTTAATAAATCAATAAATGAATAACAATAACAAATCGATCAAAAAAAGTGTGTCCACAAGTCTGGCACGCCCGGTGGGACTCGACCTCCCTTCATCTCTTCGTCGGGATTGGGGGCCCTACGGCCTCTTCTTGAGATTCTAAACTATTTCTCTTGCAATTACAGGGTCATACTTTGGCGACTGCAATAGCTATTTCGTTTGGACCACTGGTCATCGCGAGCCACGTCAAGGAGGGCTACCTGGCGGTCCCAGTGCAGTTCAGGAATTTCCCCCCGGTGGTCGGCTTCCCGAATTTTCTGGGGGTGGCCTTTGTCAACCTGCTAAAGATCAAGGGGCCCAAGCCCGTCGAAGTCCATGGCCTCGCTACGGGGGCTTCTACCACTAAGCCTGCCGTCATCGGGCTATCGGTGACTACTTCCGACCACGTGGTGATCAAGACGGTGGGATGTTTTGTCCACCACGTCTATTTCGGCATGGACTCGACCACCAAGAAGATGGCATCTCGCCAAAGGAGGAGCCGAAGAAATGCTACTGCTGTCGCCTCTAGGGGCTGAACCTCCAACACCGGCAAGTCGGTCCTGATCGGAGGCATTCGGGTCCACCTCAGTGGCTGGAGAGCCAACGTAATCCCCGATCAAATTGTGCCGAATGTCCCGGTGCGCAACTCTTTCCAAGCACTGTTGAAAATAGAGAAGAAGAATACTGGAGCAGCCCGTCGGTCGAAGAATGAATCGGCCCCTAGGCCGTCCAAGATCAAGCAGGTTTGGGTACCAAAACCCACTCAGGTCCCAACGTTAACTCAGTTGGGACCTATTGAAGCCAACAAGCCCAGGAAGGAAAGGGTGAAGAACAATGGGATGCCAGCAAGGCCGTCTTGCAAATTACCTGTCCAAGGCTATGAACGACAGGAGAATGCCTTTATACATGCTGAGAACCACAATAGGACCTCCAGGAGGGATCGACTTGCTTATGGGCCCCCAGCACAAGCAAGGGTACCGCCATCTATGGACTACCCTAACTATGAGGAAGAGGACATCACCCAAGCCGTGTGCGGATATCTTCGTGGGGTCGGGAATACCTCCTTAGGGAGGCAATGGCTGCTACAAGCCATCACCACCACTGAAGAGAGCTGAGGATGTCCAATCGACCCGTTGGAAATAGAAGATGCAGAACCAGGATGCTATGGGCATCCCCACCATGAAGAAGATGCACCGAGAGTCTCGGTGTTTGAAAGATTGACCTTCCCTGGTCAGCCGACCAGATGTGTTGGGAGAAAAAGCAAAAATATGCAAGTCTACACTTGTAATGTGGTCAGAGCAACCAACCATTATGGGGCCCTGCCCGAAGAACCTGAAGAAGTTGCCCAGATTGCCGAGAGGCCCGGTCCTATCACAAGAAGAGGAAAGGCCGCCAGCGAGGCATTGTAGACCCTCGTAGGATGACCAATCCAGAGGAGACGCCAGCTGCCTTAACTGACAATGTGATCACAATGAAAGTTGATAGTGGAATGCCATCCACCTCGTCTGAAGAGACACCATCTGAGAAGCAGGGAAGCCTCCCCAACCCTTCTACCAATGATCCGGCCCTGCTGATGTTGCTGCAAAGCTATAGACAAGAAATTGAAGCATTGAAGAAGCAGCTGAGCGAGAGGGACGCTCGCACCTTGGTGCCCAGGCAGCTTGAAGGCCCCCTTGGGACATCAGGCGACAACGGCTAGACATTTGAAGTCTCGCCATAGGCAATCACCCCACAACCGGTGTAGAACTACACTGGGGGCATTCCTTCCCCGTAATAACAAATTACGGCTGCGTGACAACCTCCAACACTCCAATTCCAAGGGGCTCCTGCCACGCCCCATGCAGCCCTGTTGACAACGCCACATATGCAACAAGCTCACTTCTATCCAAGCCTGGTTGACCCGGCAGTGATGAACAAGCTCATGGTCGAGCAGATGATAGAAATGAAGCTTGCAGAAAGGAGTGATGGTGACTCCGCATCATTTGATGTCTTCAGGGTGCCATACCTACCCCATCATGCTGCCAAGAGGCTACCCCCTGGCATTACTAAGCCTCCGAAGTTCGAGAAATTTAACGGGCAAGGATCTCCACACGAGCACATTGCCTACTACACCAATGTGATGGGTGACTTGGCGACTGACGAGTCCTACTTGCTGAAGTTCTTCGGGTCCACGTTAACAGGGCTCGCCTTCGAGTGGTACTCGAGCTTGCAGCCTAGATCTATCATTGACTAGCCAGACCTACAAAGAAAATTCAAAGAAAGGTTCCACATCACCGAAAGGGAGGTGACGGTAGCTGAACTATATGAAACTAGGCAGAGGAACGATGAGTCCGCCCTGGAATACATCAAAAGATGGAGGAACCTCAGCATGAGGTGCAGGTGACTGTCGTATCAAGTGGACGCCATCCAAATATGCAAGCAAAACCTGCGAAGAGAAGTACTGGAAAGAATGATAAGCACTGAAATCAAGTCATTTGACCGACTAAACAATGTGGTAGCAGAAGTCGAGACTTTCCTCTCAAAGTACTCAGCCGCTCCTACCACTTCAAGCCAAAAGACCAGGTCAGCTGACAAACGACCGACATCTCAAGATGTGCACACGGTCGACTTCAAGACCTTTGAACAACAGAAGGAGAAGGAGAAAGGGGTAGCTCAGTCTTCCCTGTCAAAGCCCACTGACCGGTGAGAAGGCCCATCTCTGCGGGACAAAATGAAGAAGCTATACTCGTTCCGGTGAGATAAGACTCGGCTCTTGTTTGAATGGGCTGTGAAGTTTGACAAGATCACCCTCTCGGAGCCGAAACGGGCGGGCGACCTCAAAAGAAAGGATGATCCTCGTTTTTGCCCGTATCATCAAATGATCAGGCATCCCATCAAGGATTGCTATATCTTCAAGGACATCATTTAGTCCTTGATCAAGAAGGGAGAACTACAGATGGGGGAGCATGAGGTCGATCCCCCTAGCTTCTGACCCGGTGGCCATAGAAGAGCTACCCGGCGGCTAGACCAATTGGGGACATGGATTGATCCGGCGGCTAGATAAAGGGGAATGGTGATCCAGCGCGTCCCTTAGGTAGTGATCTGGGGCGGCTATGGGTGTGGGGATGCTGGGCTACCCGGCGGCCAAGTGAATGAGGGATGCTCTACATGAACCAGTGGCAATGCACAATGAGGGGATGCCCTTTGTGATCTGGCGGCCATGCAAGTAAGAGGGATGCTCCATATGAACCGGCGACCAATGGACATGGGGAGAGAGAGGCTTTGGATCGGCGGCCATACAAGGTGAGAGGTCTTCACTTTGATCCGACAGCCTTCTTATTAGAGAAACCTCAGATCCGGCACGACTGGGGATAGACGTAGTATTCTGGCACACTGGTGTGAATGGGAAACAAATGTGAGTAACCTGGCGGCTAGCTTCAGAAGGGTAGAAACGCATGGTGCGGCGGCCAAGCGTGAATAGCTGATTCGATGACTAGAAGTGAGAATGGGCGATCCGGTGAGCACACGGGCTGGGTCAAGTTGCCTCCAGATCATCCCATCTCTAACATTCCAAAACGGCTTCAAGAGGGCAAAGACAGAAAAATGATTAAGGGTAGACCCTCCTTGGTCACTCAAGATGTCTCATAGAACCTAAAAGCTTCGTATGAATATGCAAGAAACAATTGGCATTTGTAGGTGATAAATTGCTGCAGAAACTCATGGGACAGTGGTTGGTGATGACTCTGTTCTGTAGATCCCCGTATACCATACCCCACACTCATATGAGTAGCGTTGAAAACACAGAATAGGGGCCTCACTGGCATCCAAACTGTCGGTATGTAAACAGGCAAAAGAAGGGTGGACGAATTCAACGTTTGCCCCTGTCTGAGGACACTCAAGGGTCACATCTGGGCGTAGATCAATCCTTGGTGGCCCAAGGGGTATTTAATTACATAGCAATCACTCGAAATATAGAGAGGGGGAGAAGCCCAATTGGTGGGACATCAGAAGGCTAAGAAGAAAACTGTAGCCCCACGGGGTGATTTGTTCAACTTGGGGTTTATTCCCGTTACATCCAGGGTGCACTCCGTAGCAAGGGAAAACAAAGGAAATCGGAGATGTACTTACGGAAGATCCAAAATAGAAAGAAAAGATCAGCAGACCATAAATCTGGATAAGCTATTCACAACATCAAATCATCCTAGGGTTTTATTCCATGCAGTAGAATAGAAGATATTACAATGATGTAAGAATTTACAGGGAGGGGAAAATATAGCCCAGAACGGGCATCATCTGGTGGAAGAACCAACCTTCTTTTGCAGCAACGGCACTCCAATGCTCTCACTCTCTTCTTCTCTTCACTCCTCATGTGCCTTTTCATCTATCTCTTCTCCACTCTCTTTCTCTCCGTTGATAGTCGCTCCCTCTTTTTTATCCCCTTTCTTTTCTATCTGCCTCCCTTGTGCTTTTTTTCTCCTCTCTTCCTCTTGGTCGAAGCTTTTGTCAAACTCGAATATTATCGTGTGTGGGCGGAGCTACGTCTTCGAGTGTATGGATTTATTGTGGGGAAAGTTTCCCTGAGTTTGGTTGTGTGTACGGAGTCTCATCTCCGTGTGAGGTTTATAGTGAGGGGTGAGTTCCCCGAGTGTGCGTCTGTGTGTGCTGCGGTGGCACCGATCTGGGGCAAGGCCCCATGTGTTCGCATTGCTGTGAAAGCAGCGTGTGTGGTGTTGGGGTTCGTCCCCGTGTTGCTATGTCTCGTAGCGTGTAGTGAAACCTCTCTAGGTTTTGATGAGGGGTGGACGTAGGGAGCCCGTCATGATCCCGAACCACCTAAAAATCTCCATATTGCTTGTGGATGCATGTGTGATTGTCCATTTCCTCTTTCCCCATTCACAGGTCAACTATAATGGTTTTTACTCACTCCACCATCACACTTTGCTTCATCTGCTATCTATGTTAGGATTAATTTCTATCTTTCATTCCATAGCTTATTCAAGTGAGATCAGAAAGCTTGAGAGAATATTTTAATCTCACGTCAGTTAGGCTAATTTACATAGTTTATTTTGTTTCCACTGTAATTAGGTTAGATTATTTTTTAAATCCACCATCTCGTCTAGGGGACAATTCAACCCCCCTTCTTGTCCACCATCTACTCTGAGCCAACATTTTCTAAGGGTATTTGTGTCCTGATATATTTTGCCAAACCCCTATATAAGGGAGGCTAGTTGTATCATTTTTGCTTCAATGAATCATCTATGAACGTATGAAGCTTTCTCTTGTTGTTTCCCTTCTCTCTAAACTCCCCGTGAGATTTGAGTGATTGCCCGGTGAGAGACCGTCTGACGAGAGGCCGAGCTATGCAAGACAATACCTATCCCTTTTTCGTGCTATCCACCGTCCCGTTCGTGTCCCCGGAGTGCCGACGATCATTTCCACGCTGCCGTCCGCGTCAAATTTGGTATCAGAGCCCATCATCACCATCTCCCTCATCCCCGATGTAACGACCTGAGATCCGAGTACCGGAAAGGAACCGGCACGTCTCGAACCTCAGCCCGCTACCCACGAGTCTGAGGACTTGAAAGGGTTAAAAGATGGTGTAAGGATACACAAGAAGCTAAAAGCAACTGCAGTGTGATGTCTCGAACCCTTTTGGATCCTTATTTTCGGGTCCCGGACCTGCTTTCTCAGAGCGTCCGGGTTTTTCGTGTCTGGAGTTTCATTTTGGACATCTTTCATGTTCGGATCGGCGCGATCTGGGGTCGTTTCGAAGGCCTGGGGGCGTTCCGCGACTTTTCCCGCGCGTTTTTTCGATTTTCGACCCGATTTTCAGTAAATCCTTCGGCACGCCGTTGCGGGCGAACGTGGTCGTTCACCCGGGCGTGAGTGGTACCATTACGATTGGTGCGTTCCGAGGATCGCAGAAACGTGATTTTCTATTTTTTAGTATTTTTTTAAATTTTTAGATTTTCTATAAATATCAAACAATTTTCTCTTTTTCTTATTATTCTTGTTCAGGTCGCGAAAATCCATGCAGATCTTGATCTGTCCATTCTTCTTCTTCACTGGCACGATGTTGGCCAGCCAGGTGGTGTATTGATTTTCTACTACAAAGTTGACGTCTATGAGCTTGTCGACTTCTTTGCAGACCTATTTTATCAACTCCGGCCGCATGCATCGGGGGGGCTGCTTTATCGGCTCTATCTTGGGAGCAATTGCCAACATGTGTTGGGTCACTTCGGGGCTGAGACCGGGCATCTCTTTGTAGTTCCAAGTGAAGCAATCACGGAACTCTTGCAGGAACTTCACATACTCCTCTCTTTCCTGGGGAGGTATGAGGGCGCTTAGAAAGGTCGACCTGGGGTCGCTTTACGTGCCAAGGCTAATTTTGATCAGCTCGTCGACGGTGGCCTGACCACCATCTTTAATTTATGGTGGGGTCGACAGCAAATCGACAAAGTCTTGATCTTCGCCCTCCTTGGCCTCGAGGATGCCGTAGGCCTCTTCTTGTTGTTCGTGACCCGACGCCGAGGCGGCATTCACCTCACATCCCTCCTGGCTTGCAGTCAGCAGACCTGCAGGATTCCCTGGCACGGAAGGGCACAAGGTTGCTCTGGAGTCTTCCAGGTAATCATCATAGATGCCTTCGACTGGGGCCGAGGTTGCTGCGTCTTTGGGAGCTTGGTGCTGGATGGATATTGTGTAGACTCCTCTTCCAGGGCTGCCTGTCACATGAGGACACAGCGGAGCCACCACATAATTTCCATTCGGAGCTCATCTCTGTCGATCAGGTCTTCAGCAATATCTTTGAAGACATAACAGTCCTTGATGGTGTGATCGAGTATCTGGTGATAAGGGTAGAATAGTGGGTCACCGCTTCTCCGAACATCTTGAGGCTTCTTGGACCTCGGGAGGGAAACCTTGCCGTAGTGACAGGCCCAATCAAAGATGCCTCGGGTCTTCTCTCCTGGGAAGGAGTAGGGCTTCTGCAGCTTCTCTTGCAATATAAGGCCTTACCCAGTTGGTTGCCTAGCTAAAGGGCTCGTCATATTCCTCTCCCCCCTCCCTGACTGGATGGAGGTATCGGGACTTGTGGCCCGGGACCAAGTCACGTATTCACCCCACGGGTGGAGGGAGCCCTAGATCAGGTCCGCCACAAGTGCAGTCAATTTGGCCAATTGTGCCTTCAACATCTCGATCTCCCGTTACTGTCGCTGATATAGGGCGAACGTGACGGGGTCGCATTAGGGAGGGCCTAGAGCATGGCCCGTGCCTCCCCTTCCTGCCTCGCCAACAGACAGGGATGAGGGAACCCTGATGATGCGGTCGCTTGAGGTCGACCCTTCGGAAGAGGGAAAGACCTTCCCCACACGCTTGCATGGAGGGGGTTCCATTGGAATACTTCTTCATCTTGTGTCTCTTCAGCCGATGGCATAGGTTGTTTATTGTGGCGGGCTTCCTACAGGGCTGCAGCCTTGGCGGGGTCACCGTCGATTGGGGCCGATATTGATATCACATCAGCCTCGTGAAACCCGTGAAAGAACCATGCAGTATGATCATACACCTCCCACACTTAAAAGGCTGCTTGGATCAGGGGATCGAGCTTAGGATGAAATTTTGGGTAAATATCAAGACTTTTCAGAGCGCTGAAAGAACATAAAAATAGAGATCACATGAGTCTGCGTGTCTCTCCCGGAATCAAGATGGCAGCATCAACTTACCGAAGCTTTTTTTAATTAATTCCCGACTAACGCAAGGGACAGATATCAAGAGATAAAAGGGCCTCCTGGCCAGATTTCATTATATGGCAGCCTTTAGTCATGTCTACCAAACAGGGGAGGGTAAAAAAAAAGAGGAAAAGTTCACCTGATTGCTAACCATCTGGGTAGAACAGTAACCACAGTCGCCAACCCCAAGAGAAACACAGCAATGATTTGCATGATATAATGCTTCCGGCGCCATGAAGATGTCTAGATCCGAAACGAAGGGCATCACAATCAAATGCATCATACACATGAATTCCAGCATTGTGCTCATGATCAGACCATGGAGATAGTGGCATGACAAAGCCCTAAACTTTAGATCTCCCCTAGATAGATTTGCTTATCACTGCTGCAAGATCCAATGATGGGCTCACTAGGATGGAAGGCAGTCTCATTGACAGAGCCATTGTGTCCTGGCAGTTTATAGAGGATCCGGCGTGAGGTTGTGTCCCATACGTACACCATCCTATCCGAACTCCCTGCGGTTACCTTGCTTCCATCAGGAGACCAACCGCATCTAAGCAAATTCTTCTCAAAGTTGTGCTGATGTCCAGCAAATATCTTCACACAACGGTTCTCAGGGGCATAAGGCCGCATGTCCCAAATACGGAGAGTACAGTCCATGGCATTGGTCAAAAGATATGAGCCATCCGGGCTTAACTGCATGCCTGTTATCATGTCACTGTGGCCTTGAAGTTTATCGACAACCTCAATCCTGCGTAGATCCCAAACCTTAATCACATCATCGACCCCACCTGTGTAAATCTTATCCGATGCATCTGAGAAACAGACAGCCGTGATCTGATGTTCGGTACCAAAGTTTTGGATGGCACCTCGTTGCCTGAGGTCCCAGAGTTTAGATGTTCCATCGTCAGATCCACTAGCAACCAGCGGTGGTCCCCTTCGTGAAGTGCAGCAGGCATTTACCACAAAGATGTGATCTGTCATTTTCTTAACTTGTTTCCCAGTTTCAACATCCCACGCCCTCAGGGTCTTATCAGCACTTGCTGATATTACCTGGGTCCCATCTGTCATCCACTGAAGGTCCAGTACTGCATTCTTGTGGCCTCTTAGTACCATGAAGTTTTTACAGTCACCACTGGTATACCAAAGAAATATGTCCTTGTCATGAGACCCAGAAGCAATCACTGAGCCTGTGGGATTGAACTTCATCGTGTATACGGCACTCTGATGGCCTGTAAGCAGCCAGAACCATGCTGATTGAAGGGCAACTCCCAAGGAAGTATTGGGCAGAGGCTGTGAACACTTCATGCTACATGCATACAAAGTTTGCAAGAAGATTATGACCTTCTACCATTACCTCACTATCGGGGTAGTGGGTTGTAAGTTTAGTTCCAGGACCTAAGGGTGTAGTGATAGCTAGATCCGAAGGTAGAGGAACTGATGGAACTGGTAAGATTTTTACAAAAGTAGTAGATATAAAGAAATGAGAAGTACCAGTATCAAATAACACAAATACAGGATAGGAATAGATGTGAATGGTACCTTCCATTAGCCCATCATCCTTGGGCGTTTCATCATCATCTATAACAGCGTTGAGACGAGCCTGTCGCTTGCGTCCACCGTTGGAAGATTGATCCTTCATGAGGGGGCAATCCGGCATGCGGTGCTTCCGGATGCCACATCGTAAACACGCCCCTAGGCATTTCTAACATTTCTCGATCGCATGGCCAAATTTCTCGCAAAACATGTAAGCCGCCATGATCTGCCTATCTTGATCCTTCACCTTTTTGTTCTTGTGGTAGCTATTACTACTCCCATTTCAGGATCTTTTCTTAGTATCACAGGATTTGTAAGGTCATGTGATGTTGAACTTCTCCTTCTTCCCACACCGATCCATCATTCGGCTAGACTCCTCTCCTTTGCCTTTGAGTTTGTTGATCTTCTCTAAGGTCCGTTTGCATAAGTGTGCCCATTGGACCATCTCTGCATATGTCTGAATGTTTTGCTAGCCAAGTTGTTGAATGAAGATGGGCCATAGCCCGTCCATGAAACGATTAGCTTTGAGGAGATCCGTGCTCACTAAATGTTGAGCATAGGGTGCTAGGCGAAAGAATTGTAATTCATATTCTGCCACCATCATCATGCCTTGACGCAAGGAAGTGAACTCTGCTGCCTTCCTCTCTTTTACGTGCTCGGAGAAGTACTTTGCTCAGAAGAGTGTGAGGAATCCCTCCCAAGTGTGTTGTGCATCTTGAGGCAGTGCAAGAATATATTTCCACCAGGTACGTGCATCCTTGTTGAGTTGGAACACGGCGAGTCGAACCTTCTCTTGGTCGGCACATTGCATGACTTCGAATATACAGTTCATCTCATCAATCTAGTTCTCCACTTCATCTGGGTTGGAAGAACCAGTGAACCTTAGAGGATTTAGACTTTGAAAGTTTCGATGTAAGTCACCGGCACTAGCCCTTGCACCAACTTGGGCCATGTTTTGCAAGGCCTGGGTGAGAACCGCAACCGTTAGTTGCATTACTCCCCAATCGACACAGTGAGCCATTGTAAGGATGAGGTGCCTGAGGAAAAGGAATGATTTTTTAACTCCCACAGAATTTAAAGGAGGTTAACTTTTAGAGATAAGTTCTAGATAATTATCTTATCTTGGCTCTACCCAATCTCACGTAGGTGGGAAATTTCCTTTCCTTAATTCATAGGTATGGGTCCTTAGCCTTGGACTTACCCTATGACATGATATTTTCCTAGGACATAGTTATGCCTAGGCTCTGATACCAACTTAATTGTCACGCCCCAAGATTATGCAGTGGAAACAATTACCTTCCTGCCTAGATCAACAACCAGCTGCCGAGCCAGCGAGATGTTCTCTAGGATGAGCCTCCCTTTGACGAAGGCCCCTTGTTCCTCAGAGATAATAAGATGTAGAATGCCAGAAAGTCGATTAGATATGATTTTGGAGACAATCTTGTAGCAAAAATTACACAAACTGATGGGTCTAAAATCACCAAAGGTTGAAGGGGTGTGAACCTTCGGAATGAGAGTAATGAGAGTGGAGATAACACCTCTAGGCAGAGGTAGACCCAGGAAGAAACCTTGGATAGTAGCCACCACGTCTGGCTCGATGATATCCCAACAAGTGGTAAAAAAGAGCCCAGTGAATTCGTCAGGTCCAGGTGCGCCATTACCATTCATGCTCTATACCACTTTTCAAACTTCCTCCACGGTAGGGATGATGCAAAGGTCCTGGTTCTGTTCATTGGTGATGAGGGATGGGATCACCTCAAGCAAAGAGTCCTCAATAACATGATCGCCAGTAGAAAGGAGATCCTGAAAGAAGCAGGCCGCCTCTCTCTTAAGAAATTCAGAGTCGGTACACCAAACTCCATTGAGCTTAAGCCTATGAATGTAATTCCTCCTATTGCTTTGGACAGCGGCATGGTAGAAAGCAGTGTTTCTATCCCCCAGGCATAGCCAGTCCAGACGAGCCTTTTGAGCCCAGAATATCTCTTCACAGTGGAGCGCCTTCTGGAGACGAGCTGTAAGGCCACCCGTGTGGATTCAGTGGGACTATTATCAAACAGATCCTGCATACTCTGGACATCAGACTCAACCTGCTTGATGTTGGTTTTCAAATCACCAAAAACATTAGTGTTCCACTGTTGGAGAGCTTTCTTAACCGCCTTTAGCTTGAGCTGCAACGTAACAAACAGATTGTAGTGGCAATTGCTTTCTCTCCTCCAGGTGTTCGACACCAGGTCTTTAAAGGTAGAATGAGTGGTCCACATGGACTGAAAAACAAAACGAGAAGGAGGTCGGGGGGTACTGTTGGCCCCAAGAAGCAGTGGCGAATGGTCAGAAGGACCCCAAGGCATATATTGAACAAATGCATTAGGGTATGCCACCTATGCGAAACTATTGGCAAGGACACGGTCCAGGCGGGCTTTAATCGCAGCACCACCAATCCTATTATTCATCCAAGTGAAAGGACTGCCCCTAAAGCCAAGATCAATAAGACTGGCAGTAGAAGAGAAAGTGTTAAAATCAGTCATGGAATTAAGGTTGGAGAGAAGGCCGCCCACTTTTTCTGAGGGGCAAGCAATGCAGTTGAAATCCCCACCAATGAACCACGGGACCGTAATCTGAGTGGAGTAATCCAAGAGGGAATCAAAAAGTTCTCTCCTAATGCAGAAATCATAATCCGCATAGACAGTCGTAAGATCTAAATAAGCCTGGATGAGAAAGGAGGAGGGTTTGCATTAGGTTGACAGCCAGCAGTAAAACTTTGTCACATCTCCCATATGAATTCTGATCTAAATACTTTTTGTGCTAATGCGGCACCCAGCTGAGTCACAGGTCCTCTTACGGACTCTACGTGTGAATACGGAATTACCCACACAATAACGCAATGACTCGGGGACCGTAACAAATGACAGAATTATCTCGCGGCTTGCAAGCACTTGTAATCGGGCTCTCACGCCCCCATATAGATGCCCTTCACGGTAAATAAGTCATGTAATCCAGTTAGGGAGTGGATCCCCATCCTCGCTAGGACCAGTCTCCTTGCCCCTAGCTATCTCTGCTGTGTTGCTATTGCCCCATCGCTGTTGCATGGACTAAGCCCTCCCGACGTCGCGGCATCCAAGGTCCCTGACTCTCTCTTCGACAGTAGAAACAAAGGTGTTCGGGCTCCGCTCGATGTAAAATAAACACTGACTGCTTGCGGTCGGTGGGGAAAGACGTCCAGTACACGACTCCCCATAGTCGCCTACACACTCGTACCTGTGAAACCTCCTTCTCTCCATGTGTCGCCCATCTCTCGAGCACACGTACCACGTCCTGGCGATGCATCCCCAGTTAAACATTTGGTTCCACAGGTGATCGTCGAGAAATCGACTGGCACGCCTGCATTCCATCTAGCCGTCCCTATTCCAATTTTCCAGAACGATTAACCATACGCCACTCCCTCCAATGCATTCCCATCGTTCTTTCCACCTCCATTTCAATGCCCCTGGAATTCCCATGTGCTAAGTCGACCTATCTCGACCTTCCGTAAAAGGCGAGTGTACACCCCTGTCGCGAGGAAAAGAACCATAAAGGCAAATTCCCCGCGGTCGCAAACACCCTCTCATCAACCAAACAAGGATCCTTCAAGCTTGAGGCAAAATGAGCGAGTGAACACTGTGATTGGAATGGAACCCACATGCTCAAAAGGACGCAAATGTGGAGCGTCGAAGGCTTTCCCGGATGGTATAGAAAATTGGAAGTAGAAGCCAATGAGCCATGGGCCGACATCAACATGTTCTCCCAGGAGCCTAGGTCTTGGACCTTGATTTCACCTCCTAGCCAATCCTCAGTTGCCACCCAAGGTTCTCTCACCTTGATCAATCCCCCTCAATCACCTTGGTAGGAATCCCATGTCCCTTCGAATGCTCAGTCAGGGCAAGATCGCCCCCTAGTCCTCTTGAGGCCTCCACAGCCAAAATCGATCCCGCCTCCTACTCCTGTCACTCTTAGTGAGGAATCGGCCTCTCTTTCATTCATCTTCGGATCTCCCACTCCTCTGCAATTAATCTGACCAAAACCTTCAAAGTCAGAAGAACCAAAAGAGGCCTCAGTAAATGTCACACTCCGCAACCGCATTATCCCCCCGTCCCAAAGGCAATCTCAGTTCGAGGAAGGGATCAATTCCGAAAGTCCCCCTACGGAGTACGACATCCTCCAACACTTGGACAGGGCACCGGTTAAGGTCTCCATTCCGGAACTCATCAAGAGGTCCCCTTCACACCAGTCTACCTTGCTCCAATTCCTTCAGAAGATCATGGTCAACGAGGACCTTCCGGCAAGTGGCATAAAAGATCATCCAACCACTTCTCCAATCTATCTGGTTGGATCATGGCAAGCGGCGAGCAAACTTGCACATCTGTATCTTCTTCTACTTCCCCATTCCATACCTGCGATGCATGTTGATCCTGCAGAGGAGTTTCCTCCCCAATGCTGCTGGCCTGCAGGCCCCCCTGGACAGATGAGTTCCTGCATTCTTGCTCCAGGTCAACATCTGCTCCCACACCGACATCTTGTCCGCTACTATCCTCCCAGACAGCTGATAAAATGAGGGGCGGTGAAGAACAGTTGAGGATGAGAGGGATCCGGTTCCGGTGTCTAGCACTGTGACAGTCAATGGGAGAGATTTGGCATCCTCCGTAAGCCAGAAACAACTCCTGTTCACCTGCAACCCTGTAGTGGTCCCCAACATAGTGAGCTGCGGGTAAGGGAGAAGGATCCATGGGTATTCGGGTTTATTCGCAAGTGACCCAGTTAACTTACCTGATATGTCAACAGGCTCTAGTTTATCATCGGGTAGAAGAGGCCTGAATGACTTACCCACAACCTGTTGGAACAACATATCAGATTCCTCATGGGTCTCAGGCATCTGCAACTCTACTTCCTTCAGACCCCTCATTACCACCCTCCCGAACCTCGGCTCTGTGTGATTTCCAATGCGGGGCCTTGGAAACACACTAAGCACTCTGCATAGATCCTCCGCTGACCTTCTTCTTCCTTTCTCCTCTAGTCAGACCATCATTAGCCTTGTGACTCGAGAGTTGTTGTGTTTCCAAGGGCACTTTCCCTGCACTTGCATTGGAAGGACCATCTTTAGGCTTCTGTGAGCCCTGTTCAAGTGGCAAGTGTCCAGTCGATCGAGTCAGCCCAGTGCCTGCACCTGACTTCCCCTGCTGCTCCACCGTGTTCTGGTTCCCCTGTTTTGACTCAGTGAGCTTCCTGTAGCTGGCGACTACTTCCGCCCATGTTCAGTCCAGTGGAGCTCCAGCGTCTGTCCCTCTGCATCACAGCAACCCTCTGATTCAATCTTGACCCAGAAACACTTATCGGATGCCCTGATCAGGAGCTTGCTTGGAAGAATCTTGGGATGGCGGCATTTCACCTACACCTGGCATAGTCGAGTGATTCCAGATTAAGCGTGGCAGAATCCACACCCCAGAGGAAGCCGAAACTTGCTGCAGCACATTGGAGAGTCTCCATGGATGCCCCTTCCTCTACACCAAATGAGAGATCCTTCTTTCGTGGGCTCTCTAGCAGTCTCTGAGGTTCATTCATGAAGCTGCAACACCAACTCTTCAGTTACGATCTCTGGCCTATAACCTTCTACCTCTGCCAACTGGACCTCATGATATAGATAGTCTCCCAGTTCTTTGATCCAATAGTTCTGTAGCTTTGGAAATGACTGTCACTGAAGAATGAAGCGACCTCTCTTTGAGACCCTTCACAGTGGCTAATCAAGGAATGTCCACAGCTTCCATTCCTCTGATGTCAACCACCTCCTTTTTAACTCCATGACTACTCCGTCAATTGTATAGCTCGCCTGGTTCTATATAAAGTTCCGTCGCGCCATGGGTAATCTTCCGCGCCCGGGGCGTGACACTTATCCTTGGGAAACCCCAGATCTTGTACATTTCTATCATTGAGGACTCCCTAGGAGTTGCCTTGGCATAAGTAGATGATGAAGGTAAAGAGTAGACAACTTATTATCTCTCTAGGTTGTTTAACTTAGCAGAGGCCAAATACACTGCCATGGAGAAGACTTGTGCCACGTTGGTTTGGGTAGCTCAGAAATTGAAGCACTATTTCCTGGCCCACAAGGTTAGGCTGATCTCTAGAATGGACCGGATCCATTATACTTTAGAAAAACCTATCCTTTCTAGTAGGTTAGCTCGCTGGCAGAGTTTCATCTCTCAATTCAACATCACTTTTATCGTTCAAAAGTCAATCAAAAGTTATGCCATCGTTGAGCATCTTGCCCATCTACCCATCCCCTATACTGAGTCTATTCAGGATGAGATCCCTGATGAGCATCTTGATGTTCTTATCCATCATCCCTTCTGGTCTTTGCACTTTGATGGTGCGCTCAACTCGCAAGGCTGAGGGATAGGTGCCATTCTCCTCACTCCGGAGAGAGTGATGATCTCTCTTGTATATCAGCTTTCTTTTCCTGCTACCAACAACGTGGCTGAGTACAAAGCTCTCCCAGCCGAATTGAAGCACGCCTACCTCTTAGGCGCGCACTACTTGAACATCATAGGAGACTCTCAGTTTATTCTACGCCAAGTTCTGTCCACATACCGCACCTGTGACCCAAAGCTTAAGACATATCAAGATTTGGTCACCCTCTTGGCTAGGAAATTTTGCAAGCTGATTTATATTCACAATCCTCACTCTCAGAATATCCTCGCTGATGCGCTAGCATCACTTGCCTCTTCCCTGTCCTTTCCTCTCAGTCGGAGCACTAAGACTATCATCGTCCAGAGACTGGACGCTCCTTCTCTTTAGGATCATTGGTTCGATAACCTTAGGAAAGCTGTAGAGGTGAAGGCTGAGAAGAAGGATTTGAAGGAGGTTTCCTAGACAAAGCTAGAGGAG
This sequence comes from Amorphophallus titanum, assembly GCA_024336825.1. NCBI lineage: Eukaryota > Viridiplantae > Streptophyta > Magnoliopsida > Alismatales > Araceae > Amorphophallus > Amorphophallus titanum. Next base: position 18,200,805 of record JANBPO010003772.1, read on the forward strand.
ATTTTGGAAGAAGAGGAATTGCCTTGGTATAAAAAAATAGAGCAATATTGCAAAGATGGGTCTTTCTCGGAATCGACAAATGCTGAGCAGCGCAAGGCCATTAGAAGAGCCACCTCAAGGTACACCATCATCGTTGGAGAATTATATAGGCACACTCTCAATGGGGTTCTCATGAGGTGTCTAGACGATGACGAGGCTTGGAAGGTAGTAGAAGTATCCCATTCTAGTGAGTGTAGGGGTCATGTGAATGGACAGGCTCTAGCAAAGAAGATCCTTAGGTAGGATTACTATTCACCCACTTTAGAGAAAGATTGCTCCCTTTATGTCCAGAGATGTCTTAAGTGCCAATGCCATGCGGATAAGATCCATGCTCTTGCTTCATCTCTCCATCCTCTCTCTGCTCCTTGGCCATTCTCCATGTGGGCTTTTGACTTTATAGGCCTCGGATCGTGGAGCGTGGAGACGCGTGCGAGCAAGAAGACGACATGGCCCCCGTCACCCGATCGGCACCGATTCGCGGACTTCGCCATGCAAAAGGTAGGGGATCGGACTCCTCATCTTGCCAGGAATTTGTTGACGCCCTCTGCGTCGCCATTCTTCACCATTTTTCTCATTTTATGTGCAAATCTCTTTTGAGTGATTTTGGGGTTTATTCTAAGTTTACGTGCCTCTCTCATTTCTTGGTCCAGACGGCTGCTGATCGAAACTGGAGAGGTACCGTTGGATCAGTTGCATCACGAGGATCGCGCTGACGCCCTCCGTTCCTCGATTCGCGAAGTGTGGATTCGAGCTGGGTCGGGAGGCGCCATTTCTCTGTCTCGCTGGTTCGCTGTCAAATCGTCATTTTCGTCGAATTCCAAGTAGGGGGATGGATACCTTATCTCGCTAGGACACCGCCGGTACCACTCGCGCCGTGGTCCAATGCCCGTTGCCTCGTATTTCGTGCATAATCCTGTTTAGTTTAATTATTAACCTTTTAGGTGTTAAATTAGCTTTTAATTGTTAAAATCAATTCCCTGGGCATTGTATTTCATTTCTAGTGGCATGCTTAGGCTTGGAATGTTGGTTTGGCTAGGCAGGATGGTTTGGTTTTGTAATCCGCCACGTCCCCCATCGATTTTGGTCGGTCGGGAGGGGTTTCTGATTCTGACCTCCGGAGTCACGAAACCTAGGTGACATAACGCTCCTGCCCCTGTGCATTATGCCCCTTTAACGCGTCCCTTGAGGTGCGTTATGTGGTCCGTGTCTGAGTTTCCTGTGGATTCCAAGTTCGAGCGGCTTTAACGCGCCTGCCCCAGTGCGTTATAGTCCATTGTGTTGAGTTAATGGTCCCTTGCCTTTAACGCCCCTATTCCCATGCGTTATGTTCTGTATGGCGCCCCTGCTAAGGTGCGTTATATCTCGTAGTTTTCTGTGGAGTTTCGATGTTCTGGAAGGCATAGCGGCTCATGAGAGGTGCATCATGTATGTTATAACGCCCCGCCCTTGGTCCGTTATACTCCTCGCTTGTTGCATTGTGTGCGTGTTGACTTTAACGCCCTTGATCCGGTGCATTATAGTCCTATGGCACACCTGCCTTGGTGCATTATAGTCTGGGTTATCTGTGGATTTCCTGAGTTCTGTGAAGCATAGCGGTCCTTCCCCGGTCTGTTATGATGTGTAACGGGGCAGTGTCAGTCCGTTATATACCTAGAGATTTCAAAAGCTTACATGTGTAATTTCTAAGGAATTCATGTTTCATGTGCGTCATGTTTAAAATATTTTATATACTATGACATTCTTTTACATCCTATAAGAGTAGCTTTCTCTTTCCTTGTGATGGAACCACTAGTCATAGCCCGACGACGTCCGTGTTGGCCCACTCGGGAGAGGTGGTGGGATATTCCCGTTATACGGTTTGTAAGCTAGTTTTCGTGGGCCCTCTCGCATAGTCAGTAGCGTCCTACTGGGAGGGAAAGTCGACTCTGACTATTGTGGAGTCGACGCAGTCAAGGGCAAGTAGCAGAAGCCAGCACGGGTGACAAATGGTCAAGTAACGGTCAAAAATAGTGCGATTGGGATGACAAATGAAGAAAACATGTTAAACTGAAGAAGATCGAGCTAGATTGAAGAAGACCGAGCTAGGAAGACCGAGCAAAGGCTGAGACCGAGCTAGGCTGAAGAAGGTCGAGCAAAGGTAAAGAACAGTTCACAAGGGGGAGAAATGATGCCTTAAAGGTGAAAAATAGATTATAAGGTTGACAAATGGATAACATAGCCAAAAAGCATGAAAATAAGGCAATAGAGTCGATGCCATAAGAAGATGGAGTTGATGCCAGGGTTCGCCAGAAGCCTTTTCCAGCTGAAGAAGATAAGGGAGACAAATGAGCGATAACAATGACAAATAACTGAGCAAGGCTGACAAAAGGCAACTAAAGGTGACAAATAGGCAGCAACGGTAATGAATGGCTCGCATGGGAGAAAAATGAAGAACAACGGTGAAGAATGTAAGGCCAAGGGTGACAAATGTCTCATACGGGTGACAAACGAAAAAGAAGTGTGACAAATAGCTTTACAGTGGTGACAAATAGCTTGGCACGTGAGACAGGGCTAAGAAGCATGACAAATGGAAGCAGAGTCGATGCCATTGTTGACACCCATTTTATGACCAATTAGTCGGGTTATCTCCTTACTCATTTTAAATGATGCTCCGAGTTGTTCACCCTTGTTGAGTCTTCTTAGAAGTCTCTTTCATGGGTCATTGCCTTCCTTGGTTGAGTCTTATCCTTGTTTGATGCTAAGCAAGCACTTCCAGTTCATTTGTCGCCCTCTTGTGCATAACGCATCCTCCATAGCACGTTATAAGTAACATAACACACCTCACAAAGTCTGTTATATTCCTCTCATCGTCTCACTCAGTGTCCGTCTCATCTAGTGTCTCACTTAGCATCTCTATAGTTTAACGGTCCCATACCTTGCCGTTATGATTAGTATAATGCCCTCATGTTGAGCCGTTATGGTCCACCATCTCGCCTACCATCTCTTCTTCCGTCTCAGTTAGCGTCTTTGTTATTTAACGGATTCGTGTTCTTCCGTCATCTATCTCATAGCGCGCATACATTGGTCCGTTATATACCTACTAAGGTTAAGTCTTGCCGCCACCTCCACTGACTTCCTTGTCGTCCAAGCCCCGTCTGCCTTCACGTCCTTATGCACATGACGGACTTCATTCAACCCATTATAATCTCAACATAACGCCTTTGTTTCCATCCATTATGCTCGCCAGAGTCCTAAGCCCGAACATCTTGCCTGTCGTTCTTATCTCTTGCGGATAAGGTCACATGATGGACCGACGGAGGTGCGTTATGTTAACATGGCGGTCTATTGCGGATGCGTTATGCCTTACGGAGGAGTTTTAGCAGAACTGTTCTTCTCTGCAACTCCGTGGATGGATTGTAGAGGTTGTTATCTTGATTTCTCCCCCAAATCTGATCACCCTATCCAACATCCCAACAACATCTCTCTTTCTAACGCATTAACCCGACCATCTCATCTCAATCTCCATCCCTGCATTTTTCACCGTTTACACCTTCTGGCGATCCCTCGTCATTAACTTCCAGCATCTTCTTCTTCTCTCCCGTCTCCCCTTCTGTTCTCCGTTTTCTGCCGTCTACAGGTGGGTCAGTAAAAGTCTTGCAGAATGATCTTTTTAGCAAGCATTTGACTATTGACATGGCCACCACACACACCTGAGTGTGCTTCTTCAACACTCTTCCAGATCTCATCGTCATCAAGACATCTTAGAAGAATACTAATAAGACTTCTCTTATAAAGGACTCCTCCAACCAACGTGTATTTCTGGGCCACTCTCCTTATGACTTTCTTATCTTCTGCTGTGACTTCTTCAGAGTAAGATTGATCTTTACAGTATTTAGCAATTTCATGGAACCATGATTTCTCCTCATCAGTCAATTCTTCTTCTAATTCTGCTGACATGATTTCCCTCTTTTCAATGATTTTTCCCTCTCGGACCTTCATCGATACTTCTTCTCTAACTCTTAGGAGGGGAGCGTCCTAAACAGCAGGGGTGAGACGCTTGTAGATGGTTATGCACTCAAACCATCTACCTAGAGGGAACCTTAAGGATGATGCCAACGAAGTAAGGGCGTCGGCCAGAATATTCTGGTCACGAGGGACATGGACAAAGATCAGCTTGGTGAATAATTTGGCATAAGTGAAAACTAGTTCTTGATATAGCTTGAGCTTGGAATCAAAGGTGCGATATTTGGTAAGCACTTGGCAAAGAATAAGTTGACTATCACCCATAATTCGCAGCTTAGTGGCACCAAGAGATTGGACGGCTTCCAAGCCAGTTATAGGAGCCTCATATTTAGCTATGTTGTTGGTGACTGTGAATGCGAGCTGATAGGCCTGTGGGATGGTGACACCTTCAGGTGACAGGAGGGCGATGTCAACACTCTTCCTTGAGAATTCAAAGGTCCATCAAAATGTACTGTTACGTAACCCACATGGGGTACCCCTATTTATACCCCGATTTGACGATAGAAGGTCAGTGGCGATGGCTAGTGGAGTATAAGGGTAACAAATAGTTGCCTAGTGCTGACAAATGTCCGATAGCAATGACAAATAGCTGCCTAAGTCTGAAAAATAGCTTGCAGCACTAAAATTGTAAAAACCTAAGAACGTCGCCGCATGAACAAAGGCAGTGGATAAGGGTGACAAATACCCTATCAGTGGCAACAACTAGATTGCAGAGTAGACAAATACACTGGTAAGGATGAAAAATAGATCCTAGAGCTAACAAATGAAAAGCAGAAGGAGCTGAAAGAAGGAGTCAAGTTCACAGGAGGACAAATATATGAACAGTGTATCAAGAGTTTCTACAGTAATCAGAAGAACAACAAAGGGAATTGGTCAATGCCAAGACAGTCAATGTTGACTGGTCAAGGTCAACGCAAGTCAAAGAAGTCTCCAGCCAAGCTCAACTGCAGCCGCGCCCTGGGGTGAATGGGCCCCGAGTAGGTCGCAACCCAGAGGGATGGCCCTCGGGGTCTTCATTCATCACTTGAGAGTGTCCTTTGAGGGACACAGGGCTCCGGGGTGCTAGTATTGGCCCGTGGGGGCGGTTGTTCGTCGAGTCATAGTTGTCGCTCGCAAGGTGTTCGGGTAAATACCCGATACACCCCGGGTTATCGAATGACTTGGCTAACTGGCTGAGGGGACTCGGGATGGGCCTTGGGCTGAGGATGAGAGCTCGTGGGGGCTAATGGGAGGCACTTTGGGCACATGGGCTAGGCCTCGTGCTACGTGTCGCATTGCATGGCAGGTTGTTAGGGTAGCCTCAAGTTGGCCCGAGAGCTAAAGATAAGTGGCGCGTGGCCATGTGTCTGAGGGTCGGGGGTGGCCCCGGCTTGCTAGAGGGTTGTTGTAGAACCCAATTAGTATGCTGCAATCATGGGTCGGCCTGTGGGTTGCTGTAGGAAGGCTGGAATATCCGCGCCCACAAGGTGTTCGAGAAAATGTCGAACGCACGTGCGTGAGCCATATATGTGTGCTGCGGGCCTCCAAAGCCTGTAGTTGACTTGATTAGGTCTCCCTTTAACCTTGGAGGGTTGAAAGAAGGCATCTCAGGGTGGGCCCCTGGCCATTTCACTGTGTGTCATGTTGCGTGGCTTGGAGTCGAAGCGCCCCCGGGTTGGCCCGGGCGGCTATGTAGAGTACGGGCAAAGCCCATAGTTGCGCGGTTGGGAATGGTCCCGGTTAGTAGCTGGTGTAGCCGCATGTCACGGTAGACCGATTAGGGCCCTTGGTGGGGTCCGTAGAGTTGTAGAAGGGGATAGGTAGCCCATGCCTTGAAGGTGTTCGGGAATATTCTTGAACCCTTATTTCTTGGCATTTTGCCGGGAAATTGTCTGGGTACAACAATAAGCATGTCAATAGCCTCATCCATTGGTGAAATACCTTTCTTTTGTAATTGCAGCATCTCTCAAGCCAATGTTAATCTCTCATGACCTAGGGCTACCAACTTGTCAATTGAATCATTGTTACCCTATGAAGCTCGTCTCCTCTTCCTATTAACATTACTAGAGGGAATGTTCGTGGGTGTAATGGGAGGATCCCTTGTTGTCTCAGTATTAGGAGTTGACACTTCTGATAGTTGCGGAATATTTTCAGGTGTTTCAGAGTCATTCAACATAGTATTCACATTAAAATCCAACCCTAAATCATCGTCACCAACCTGTTATCCTCATATCTATCACTACGTGTGTCAAGATAGGATGTGCCTTCATTACTGGTAGCCAAGTCTCCTCTTGACATGGAAGTGGCGCAAATCAACCCCATTTGGTCAAAGACTATGAAAGGCTTTCCTTGATTGCTCTGTACTCTTTGTTAATCTGAAAATTATGCCCAGATGTTATTAATATAATAATAGGTAAAACTAACAATTCAACATGCAAATCATATGTGTTACCTACCGTAGTGAGATCATCCCAAGTTTCCTGTTGATTCCTTTCTGGTACTCGGATCTCGGGTCGTTATAGTTGGTATCAGAGCGGGGTTGTGGAGGTATACAAGAACTTGAAATGATTGTAGTGGTCTAGAAGGTCCATGAATGTCCTATACAGTTGGTGACTGGCTTAGGGCGCCATGTATTTTATTGATTCCGTTCGTTGTTTTCTTGCTGCCAGGGAGTTATGGCGCCGAGAAGGAGGACTTGTTCCCAACAGGGAGAGTCAGGTGAAGGTCAAGAGGTGCAGAGCAGAGCCATGCTCCCAGAAGGCGCAGCTAGAGAGGTGCGAGTTCTTGGAGCAGATGAGTTCATTAAAGGCATGTATCAGTATGTTCTACAGCAGCAGGGGGTGAAGCTAGCGAGGGCTCGTCGTCTCAGGGTGGCCATGGTCGGGTACTGAAGGAGTTTTTGTAGTTCTAACCATCCCTTTTCAATGGACAGCTAGATCCAGAGGTAGCTAGAGAGTGGTTGGATGAGCTGGAGAGGATATTCAGTTTGATGGAATGTGCTGAGGAAGAGAAGGTGGCGTTGGGGACCCATCGGTTGCAGGGGTCAGCCCAGATTTGGTGGCCAACAGAGTGGGGAGCGGCATTTCAGTCTCATCCCCTTCGGCAGATTGCATGGCAGGAGTTCGTCACGGCATTCGAGCGTGCTTTTTGTCCGTCCTTTATCAGATCGTAGAAGATGCGCAAGTTTTTGGAGTTGGTCCAGGGGGACATGGTAGTGATGCAGTACCGATCCAGGTTCATTGAGTTGGGTCGTTATGCATCTCATATCATGGCAGATGAGGAGCTGAAGACTGAGCAGTTTGTCTAGGATTTGAGGCCAGAGCTGAGGCATCCCCTAATCGCCTCGAGTGTGGCCAGTTTGGATGCAGCTTGTAGGGCAACAGCGGCATTGGAGAGAGATTTGCAGAGGACTCGAGGGTAGGGCAGTGTCGGCCAAACTCAGACAGGTCCCAGTCAACCGACGGTTGTGCAGCAGCTGATTACCGTCCAGCCTTCAGTGGGTGGTTTAGGGGCTTCTCCAACCCTGGCATTAATAGTAGACTCATCATCTTTTGGTTCGAAGCTCAAGAAGTTGTTCAGAGATGCCGGGTTCGGTAAGAGACGTCAGGAATGCAGGGAGTCGAGGCAGCAGTCGGTGAGCAACGTTCAGCAGCCCGCACCCTATCAGCGTCAGGGCTCGGTGAGTGGTTCTCGGAGTGGGTGTCCTCGATGTGATGATTCTCATGCAGGCAGGCAGTGCTCGGTGCCCGTGATCTGCTTCAGGTGTGACTAGGAGGGGCACATGGCACGTGATTGTCCCTAGAGGCCGCGTCAGCCACACGAGCTTCAGCAGTAGTAATTTCAGCCCCAGCATTTACCACCACCGTAGTAGTCGTACCAGCAGCAGGGTCAGTTTCCTCAGTTGTCGTGGTCAGCTACTGTAGGGAGGTAGAGATCCCGAGGTAGAGTTACGCACATGACCAGAGCAGAGGCTGAGGCGTCGTAGTTAGTGGAATGTGTTTCTTATTTAATATTGTCTCATAATGACTCATAGTTGCCATCATCAAAAAGGGGGAGAATGTTGGGCATGTTTGAAACATGCTTGATTCTGTTGTTTTGATGATGTCTGCCTATGACTCATGATGAGTCTTATTTGGATTCGATGATGACTATATTCTCATAGTTCGGATCAAAGTCTGAGCAGTATCAAGATATCATGCATGGCATGAGAAATGCTGAAAGAAGCTCAAGGTACAAAGGTATAAGTATGCACAGAAAGCAAGAAAGGGAAAATGGAACATGTTCCTAGAAGCCAAGACATTGATGGATACACAGAAATCAAGGCAGATGATAATATTAGGTGCACAAGAAACTAGGCAATTGACAGCATAGAAATCAAGGCAATTGACAGCACATAAATCAATCTGAAAAGCTTCATGTTGATAAGGTCGGTGCAGCGGCTACTGTTCACACAAGACCAAGGTCGATGCATAGTCTACCAGCACAGAGAAAGGTCGATGCACATTCGTCCTGTTGCATACTAAGGTCGATGTACATTTATGCTGAATGCACTATAAGGTCGGTGCACATCTACATTATAGCCTGTAAGGTCGATGCACATTAAGCTTGCACAGGACTAAGGTCAATGCACATGCTGAAGACTAAAGACAAAGGTCGATGCACATGATGAAGACTGAAAACTAAGGTCGATGCACATGCTGAAGACTGAAGACTAAGGTCGATGCACATGCTACACTAAGGTCAGTGCACAATTGCTTGATAGCTTATAAGGTCAATGCACATAGGTGTGCACACTACAAGGTCGATGCACATCAGGTGTGCACACTTCAAGGTCGATGCACATCAGGTGTGTACACTACAAGGTCGATGCACATTTCACATCTTATTTTACAAGGTCTATGCACATTCATGCTTTGAACTAAGAAGTCCGTGCACATGTGAACTACAAGGTCTATGCACATGTGAAAGGTCAGTGCATCAATAGGCTCAGTGCATAGAAGCCAACTAGCAAGGTCTAAGCATACTTTGAAGAAAGGTCTGTACACATATGCATTTTCTATTAAAGATAGGTCGATGCACATGCAGAGGTCCTGCACCGTGAAGGTGGGTGCACATATCAGCAGATCTATGCACATATCAACTACATCGACCTATCTACTCTCCCAGGGGCATTTTTAGCAAACCTACAGCTTTCTCAAAAAAGGATCCAGAGACCAAAAATTGGAATCACAAATGCCCAAAAATAGGTCTTTTGAGGTCTGGAGGAGTTTCCTAGGACTGACCACTGTCCTCTCTATCATAAGGCTATAGTACAACCTTTTAGGAGAAGCTTTCTGGAAGAGACTAGATATAGGAAAGGTCAGCTTTTCTATACAATGCTTTTTGGTCATAAGGACAGAGGACTATCATGGGTCAATCGGGAAAAGGCTCCTTGGGCATGTTGTGAAGCTGAAGGATGATCTAGAGGGGGGGTGAATAGATCGGTCACCCTAAAAAATTTATAACAATAAATGATCACATATGCAGTCATCGTGATCGAGCCTGGATGACGTTCTTCGATGTGGGCTTGGGCTATCTCATCTGCAGCCTCTCCTCTTCTGGTAGCGGGCTTCGACCCTCCGGCGAGCCTAGTGACCCCATCACGATTTGGGGGTGGGACTCCACAGCGGCCGGTCACTCCAGCCATATTATAGGTGAAGGTCCGGAGGCTTCCACTCTTCTTTATTCTTCTAGTGAATGGTTTTCGAGGGATAGTCGGCCTCTCGCATACCGAAGCTCTTGCCCCCAGCCTTTGCGGGGGTGAAGGAGTGTTGTAGTGGCATTGATGGCCTGTCGGCCCTACTCTTGGCGGAGTGTGAGGTTGATGGCCCTCTTGGATGTCTCCCGCGGCCTGTGTTAGTCTCTGCTGGCCTGAGCGGATGGTCCATAGGCCACGTAAATAGCTTCTGATAGCATGACCTTCCTCTTCCCACTCTTGCAAAGCTGGGAAGGCAGGTGATAGTGTCCCTACTTGTACTGGGGGCATGCAAGTAGGGTGCCTTGAATAGGGCTTCTTACAGCAATGCCTGCAATGATGGAACCCTTCTCTCAGCTGGGCATGAACAATAGATGCCGGGGAGGTGTGGGCCGGGGCTATCTTCTCATCTCGTATAGCTTTCTTCGGTCTTCCTTGGCAGACCCTCTCAGATTTTCCCCCTATGGCAGGGACAGCGCGGGTCCTCTTGGGCACCCAGATCTGTTTGAGCTTGGTTGGCTTTGGGGTCAACCCTCCATTGACCTTGGGTACAACACAGTCCATCCTGATCTGGGCCAAGGCTTCAAAAGGATTGTACACTGGCACCGTTGCAATCATTCTTCGAGATGTGATTCAGGCCTGACGACCAATCAAAAATACTTGGACTCCTCCGATAAGCACGAGACAGCCGACTCTACAGTGTGTCAGCGTTCTTCTTGGCTACTCCTGGCAGCTGGTGTGCGCTTCCGATTAGCAGAGGTGTGGTGGCTGGGTCGATGGACATAGCAGCCCACCCTCTTAGTCTTGTCAGTTGTCGCCATTGTAGTGGCGAGGGAGTCCATCTCCTGGATGTTCAGAAGTTCCACGAGTGCGACCCCCAAGAAGTTGGGGAAGCCGACGATGGGTGGAAGGCTGCGACCCCCAAGAAGTCATAAGTAGCGTGGCTGCTGACGACGAGTGGTCCGAAGGAGACGGCCATCACGATCCCAGGAATGTAACCCCGGTCATTAGAGATTAAACAATCAGTATTTAAAGAAGGGGCCGCAGGGCCCTTAATCCTGGCGAGGAGATGAAGGGTGATTTGAGTCCCACCGGACGTGCCAGACTAGTGGATGCACTAAAATTTACTTGATACTTTATTCGTTTATTGACTTTATTTATTCATTTATTTAGTGCGAGGACATGCCAATCACGAAGTGACGATCTATTCGAGTTTCAAAGAAGCCCAGGTGCGCGCCGTCTGACTGATCAGACGAATGTATGGTTCGTGTCAGGACTAAAACCCACCGTGCCACCATACACTGCTGAGTAACTTCAAATTTAAATGTCAGTATATGGCTACTTTTTTATTTAAGACGTTCTTTCAAACGACATAAAAGGATGCAAAGTATTTCTGCTTTAATGTTTTAGTAGAACACCTTAGGCTGCCTATACGGTTCGATGCATGCATCAAAGCATATTCCAGAACGGACAACTAATGTACTCTTGCCTAATGAGATATTAGGATTGTGTTAGATAATGACAGTCAAGACTTGCCCTGAAGTTGGTGGAAAGAATCACGGAAACTATGCAACTGTGGGAAAGCATTCGTTGCAGCTGAGGTAGATAAGGCTTTAGCAAATCCTGATCTCTCCGAAAGATATGGACGGATACAATCGAGAATGATCACACACATGCATGAAGGCATAACTCCACACGTGCGTACACGTTCATAGATCGGGGGACGTAACAAACAGGGAAGGATGGCTTTACCTCTAGCGCGTGCATCGATTCCCAAAGCTATATCAGCAAACAGTTCCTGCAATATGCCCAACCGCTGCGACGGAGAATTCAATGCCTGCCAAAAATAGACAGATCGCCTCAGCCAACTGAGTCCAATCACCCCGCCACCTCAAAATCCCCATACCACTATAATCACACCGATCAATCACAAAAGAAGGTTCGCAACCGAAACTGTCATTTCCATCCCTCTTCATCAAGTCAACACGAAACCACTCCATTCGGAGATTGCCGGAAGATGCTTCCCTTCCCCATCCCTCTCCGAATCCGATCCCCATCCACCCGACCTCAGTTCGATACAAAAGCGACAGGGGCAGACGAATTGGGACTCGGTAAACGGGAATTCGATCGCGAGGCTCACCCGCTGGAGCTTCTTCTCGATCTCCTGAGTGAGAGCGGCGAGGTAGGCGGATTTCTGCGACGCCGAAACCCTCGGCATCCTGCCGGCACCGGCGCGAGGCTACCAGCATTTGACGGGAGACGAAGAACTCTACCCCTCCCCCCCGCGCGACCTTCTCCGCCGGCCAAAGCGGGTGGAATGGAGACCGGGGAGGCGGAGAACAAGGGGAACAATAAAGGGGGGCCGCGTCCCCAAAACGCAGACGGGAGTGGACCGCCGAGTCCGGGAATCGCGACGCACTCTCTTAAATGTGGACAAAAATTTCAAATTTTCCAGGCACGGAAATGCCCTCATGTATGCGTGATTATTACGCATGGATTCTTCGACAACGATGGTCATTTGGACCCCTGGAAAATACCCCTGCAAATTGTCCTACGAAGCGTGACGCTGCGATGAGCATGGGGAGCACGGCAGGGGAGGGGAGAGCACAGGACACGCGTGGTGCGCGGGGAGGGGGGGTGTTGGCGAAGGAGGAGAGGATGCCACGTGCTCATGTTCGCAATGCCACACCTCCGCGTGCGCGGCACCTCACTTTGACAGGATAAGCGTTGCGTCTTTCCGCTGCGGTTACTTACAAGGGACGCTGGGTTAGTTGGGGAATAATTGAAAAGAAACTTACAGTTATAACGGTCAGTGGGGTAGCGGCCTTGCGAGTGACCGCTAGGCTATGCCAAGCAGTCAGGCGGAGGACCGCCACTCTGCTTGGTGGTCCGGGAATGACTGCTAGGGATTTGGTTCATCTTCGACCCTTGCCGTCCTGGCTGGACCGCTAGGCCCGGCCTTGCAGTCCGGAGGAGACCGCTAGGCTCCCTAACGGTCCAGAGAGGACCGCTAGACGATTCTTCGAGCCCGCTGTGTCTATTTTACATTGTGTTGGTCTCCGGTCGGTCCGGTTGAGACCCAATGACCGACCTATGATCCCGTGAGTGTCCCAGACACCCCGTGGGGATCGTGACCGTGTTTTTGGGTCTCTGAAGATACCGTGTTATCTCGATTAGTGCGCCGTGGGTCTTAGGGGTTCGGGTGACCTCGCGTGTGTTCTAAGTTTTCATGTTTGTATTAGATCGAGTCGCCGTGAGTCTGTACGAGTGCGGTGGGCCTTCCCCGCACGTTGTGGGTTTCTCCGGCAGGTGGTTTTCAAGTGGTCTATGTGTATGGCCTTGGACTGTGAGTCCAGTTAACCGGCCTGGGGCTGAGAGTTTCTCGTGTGTCCCGTGGATGAGAGATCCACTCGGCGACCTGTGAGCTATTTTGAGAATCGTGTCACCGTGATTTCAGACCTAGGGATTAGGCTAGATTTACGGTGTTGTGCCGTCACGTGCAACGGTCTTGACCCGAGTCTCGTGACTCAAAGGTCGTTGGGTTATTAGGTCTGGTGGGCTGTCCAGAGTCTGGTGGCCATGAGCCACCTATTACTCCGTGTTACTCGTGATGGGTGCGTGCGTGATTTTCAATGTTCATATTTTATGGGCCCTCACTAGTCATAGCTTTCCTACGCATACGTGTACTGACTCACTTGGGAGTGGTGGAGAGCGTGACCCCAGTGGGATGATTTTTAGGCTGGTTACCGTAGGGCCCCCACAGATAGCCTGAGTCCTGGTTCGGGGAAAGAACCAGCTAGAGGATCTGACCTAGGGCGCATGGTCTGTGTTTGTACACGTGACTGGGGGCGTCGGATCCGCGTTGACGAGCGTGACCCTAGCTAGTCCTTGTTCTGTGTTCCTAGTTACTATATGGTGTCTCGGTCTCTGCCTGGGACATCGTAGAGAGACACCTGAGACTGCAGACTAAGTCGTCAGTGAACGCATCCGGCCTTGCTTCTGGTGGGCGGCAGTCCCGTTACGTGACGTGAGTTGTCGTGTCGCAGATTTTCGTCTCTCATCTGTGAGACGAGATTTCGTGTGTAGTTCAGACATTTTCTCGGAGCCGAGGTCTAGGGTTTCCGGTGAGCGTCACCGAGGGCTTTTCCCTAGACGGCGTAGAGTTCACGACGATGAGGTCGTGACTGTGTTTCCTAATAGTGTGATTTTGGTGGGCCCTTATCTGTGAGGACAGGCCTCCACGATAGTGACGTCGTGTCATTTTCCTGGTAGCGTGACTAGGGCGGTCGTAGTATGGTTGTTCGTGTCTGGTTGTTCCCCGACCGTGGGATCGGGGACTTGAGTTCCGGTACTGTATGAGTAGCTGTAGAGCCGAGGTTTTATCAGCCACCGAGTTTACTGTTCCTGCTGTTATTGTCGTTCTTACTGTAGTTGCTAATTTTCGTGCTGCCATTGTTCTTAGTTGGGGTTCTGCGGGACCCCTACTGAGCCAGTAATAGGAGGCTCACCCCTGATTTTTAGATGTGGCAGTTCTTCCTCGAGGTTCGAGGGTGTTGCGTGGAGGTTTCTTAGTTGCCAGCTCGTCGGGACGAGTGTTCACTTGGCATGCGGTACATTTTACTACTTTAGACTGTACTTTCTATTGGACTAAACTCTGTTGTATTTAGTTATTTATTTCTGTTAATTGTTGAATTATCTTACTTTATTTCCTATTTCTATGTACACCACACTTATCCTTTTAGCCCTTTCAAGCCCTCCAGCTCGTGGGTGGCGGGCTAGGATTCGAATGACATCGGGTCATTCCCGTTACCCGGATCTTGGGTCGTTACACAACCCATCAGTGCTTGTCCCCGGCCATTAGCGAGACCTCGATCGACATAATCGATGGACTCCTCAGGCTATTGGATGCTGCTTATGGGCTAGCCACATGGGTGCCCAAACTGGCACTGGGCGTAGATAAGGTGGCCGCAGGCGACGACGACAAAGGACGCTGCAAGCCACGCGCCGTTGGCAAGGGATAGAGGAGATGCCCTGGCTAGAAGGCGACTGCTAATTGGGAGGCTACGACGGTCACCTGGTCCGCGCCAAGCTCGATGCGGTCACATAGTCGGGGAACATACTACGATATTTCCACCATCTCGAATCATAGTTCTGGCAGAGGTGGAGCTCCTACACCACAACGGGGCAGTTAGAGATCAAAACCAGAGGCATTATGAAACTAATAAGGGCCACACCAGGAGGCATAGGGGGACACAACCCTAATTCCCGAAGTACTTTCAGAGTCAACCTCGTGTCAGCATCACGAAGAGGGTGATGAAGAAGAGCCTTCACCGCCCTGGCCTCCTCGGTGGTCAGGTTTGGTAGGTTGTCACTTGCATAAAGTTGGGGAATGTTATAGAAACCCTAGTCACTGGCTCGATCGATCCCCCCTACCTTCATCATGATAACGAAGTGCTTGGCCCAGCGCTTGATGTTAGACACGATGGAGGTGATAGAGATAATGGACCGGTTGGTTCTGGCCCGAAGGTAAAAAGATGGGAAATCAGCACCAGGACAGCGCTGAAGACTATAGAATTGACGGAAGAGATGGACAGTGGGTGTGATTGCCACCTAGTTGCTGATGAATACAATGGCACAAAGGATGCACCAGGAATTGGGGGAAAGAACACCCGAGAGCTTGCCACAGAAATGGAGCATAGACTCAAAGAAAAGGTGAAGGGGAAGATGAAACCCTGTCCGGAAAGACTCGACGGGGATACTAATTCCGCTAGGGTAGTAGCACCCTAAATACTCATCGGTGGAAGGGAAGATGATGTCATAATCGGTTGGGACCTAGAAGGCCTTTCGGAAGTCGTGGATCACCCGATAAGACGTGAGGGAGGGAGAATGAGGACGGCTGGGGTTGGCCCCCGACATACTCGAGGCAACGGTACGACTAGCCTCCTCTGTCGAAGGTTCAGCTCCAGACATGATTAATCTCCTACGAGGTGCCATGAAACCTAGAAAGAAGGAAAAGGAAGTGCTCTCACTAGGGCAAGAGGTGAGTGCAGAGGGAGCAGCAGTCTCTTGTGCCAAAAGGAGTGGAAAAAGGGCAAGTCCTCTTCCGGTGCACATTCGTCCTAATTTATAAACCCTAGGGGCGAAGTGGCCGCCTCGAGGGGTTACACCAACGGAAGGCAACTGTCGCCACTGAGGTTGGTAGCAAGTAGCCCAAACGGCTGCTCGCACCCACTTTTTTAGAAGAAAAATGGCCGCTCCTTGATTATGATGACGTCGCCTGACACCCCTACTAGCGCTGCCTTGCGCGCCAAGAATTGCAGTAGGAGATGGGGCCCCACGTGCGAAGGGATCACACAATGGGGAGGATCCTCCTAGAAGCCTCCGCCAATCACTACCCATAGGCTTGCTCGCTCTACTCTCTCTCTCACTTGTTACTCTTTGCCTCGATTTGGCTTTAACTTAAGCATCAGAGGGTTGTATACTGGGGTAACACCCAAAGCTCTTTCTGACACCGTTCTTCTAGTGCTTGCAGGATTCCAAGGGTGGTTGAGCGTCATTTTCCAACCAAACAAATCTTAAAAGTGTGGTACGAGAACTAAAAACTATTTTTCTGCCTCTACAACTAACATCACCCTGCATTAGACCTCATCACCAATAACCTTCGACTACAAACTTAGACGGTTCATATGTCATTTTCTCCTGATTTTTATTGTCAGCTCTCGCCTCTGACCACGTGTGCACACACCGACCCCTGCCTAGGGCCAGGCCTCCAGCTAGATTTCCCTCCCCATAGAGCGCTACGGTCAAGCCGAGGGCCCACAGTACTAGCTTAAATCATTTGATGGGACTGCCCCTCCACCTCTCCCAGGTGGGTCGACATTCCATGAAGTCTAGGTCTACGTCTAGTGGTTCCATCACATGGAAAGTCCAAATACTCCATTGGGATTCTAGGAGCGAGCCATTATTCATAAAATAACACGACTTTAACATAGACGTAGCATGGAATGCATTAACCGGAAATTAAACATGCTTTCCCAAAATTCCCAAAACAGCAGAGTGTAATGGACCAGGGTCGGGGCGTTATGCGACTATAACGCGCCTCCCCCAGGCCATTATGCTCACCCGCGCAATCACTAAACTCAGGCATGCAGACCATAACGCGCCACCTCTGGGGCATTATGCAATGTATGACGCGCCTCCTCATGTGCGTTATACTAACCCGAATAAGCATCAAGACCACACAGATCATAACGCGCCACGACTGGTGTGCCATGAGACAATAACACACTGGGACTGGTCCGTTAAAGTCACCCGAACGTATGAAACTCAGAAAAATCCATAGTTTAACGCACCATATAACGCACTAGGAGCAAGGCGTTATATCGGCCATGACGGACTGGACCCAGTCTGTCATGCCCCACAACCTATAGACCTACAAAAACTACAGTCACATAACGGTCCAAGAGTGGTCCACCATGCATTGCATAACGCACCTCCAAGGGTCCGTTAAGCATATAACGGCCTCTGGCAGGCGCGTTATATCCGCTGGGAAACGAGAGGGACGAGTTTGGAACCAAACTCCCCTCTGGTCAAGCTGGATCGGCGCGAAACAAAAAAAAGGCGTAGGAGAAGCTAAATAATAACTTTTCTATAACTACAGCATGCAACAAAATGCAAATACAATGGCCTTAATGAATTTTACAAGCAATTTAGCCTAAAAACCCCAAACATATATCTTGCACAGAAAATGATGAAAATGCCTACGTATGGGCATGCATGTGGTACCAAAATGATCCTAGTGAAGTAAGGAGTCTATCCCCCTACCTCGATAGTGACGATACCCTCAAAAAATGCGCATGCAGATGACGAAGCTCTACGACCTTCCCCGACTCGTACCGGTCCCACGCCCCTGGAACCGCGGAATGGAAGGCACTGGAGTGATCCTCGCGATGAGCCGATTCTAATAGTACCTCCTGTGTCTCGATCCGGGGTCAACACGACCCAGAATAGGCAAGAAGGGGGGCGAAGGAGAGAGAAAGAGTGAGAGAGGGGGAGAGAAAACGAGGGAGAGAGAGTGTGATGAGTGGCGAGAGAGAGCGTCGACGGTGGGTTTTTTAAAAATTTGTTTTTTATTTATTTATTTATTGTTTTTAAACCCAAAATAACAGTTTAAACCCCTAATTCTCTAAAATTATAAATATGCCCAAAATAATTATATAAATACTTTGTTGATTCACACAGTACGTTGGCACCCATCCAATAGGATGTATGTCGCCATTGCTCTGCTTTCCTTCGCCGCTGCAACCATCGCACTATCGAGTTGGGGCGTGCACAGCTCTGCAGTCTTTAAATGGTTGTGGGACGGGCATTGAATATTCTCCGTGCGCTCAGACTGGCGCGAAACAGTGTCAGAGCATAGACGGGATGGCATGAGGTTAAAACGGCATGGTGGAATAGTGACCACGTCGTTTTAGCATTTGAAGGAAAGACTTTAAAAATGGCATGATGGGTCCTTCAAGATTAGCGTGCCCGGTAAGGCAATGCATAGGGGTGGTGCCATTTTAAGATGAAAGCAAAGGCAAATGGAGGGCGCCATATAAGAGCAATGCAAGGGAAATGGGCGCGCCGTATTAAGATTTTGGAAGCAGATACCTTGCTGGGTACTTTGAGCGTGCCAGATAAGGTTGTGCATAAGATGGCACTGGATTAACCTTCAAAGAGAGGCGCGCCATTTTAGTGCTCATGCAAGTGGTGCCGTTTTAGAAGAACCAGAAGGAGGATGGCCCTTCAAAAGGGAGCACGTCGGTATGCAATGCAAGGGGGGTGCGCCGGTTTAGGGCGCGCCAGTTCAGGGCGGGCCGGTTCAGGGTGCACCGATTTAAGGTGTGCCGATTTAAGTCTTTGCGATGCCGTTTTAATCATCGAAGGGATTCTTCTCAGAGTCGCGACCATTCATACAAATTTTGGCATTCCCGGAATGTTCTAGTTGTGATGCATGGCCTCCTCGATATTCCATTCACAGCCTCTGGGGCTCAGTCCTAGACTTTGTGTGACTTTCGGTGCATGCCGAGACTATGTCAGAGTTCCTGGCTTTTCTTTGATTCAGCTCTCAGCACTGTCGGTTGTAGAGTTGTAGCCGTATCTTCTGTCTGGGGGGCTTCCTTATCGGGTGGCGGGCCACCAAGTGAGCTCTCGTCCTGATCGGGCGAGGTATGAGGTTTATTCGGCATTTTCATCTTCGGCTTGCTCTCGAGTGTCGAGACGTGGGTGCCGTATGATCATCATCGTCATTTTTCGACGTCCACAATGATCGATTCTTGCACGAACAATAGTTGTATCTTGATTTTCCACATAGCTTCCAGTAGAGGATCATTTGGAGACTTGAAACTTCCTTCTTCCCTTCACATTCATGCTCAGAACAACATGGAAGAAGCCCCTGGAGCAGTTGCTACGTCTTGCACTCACAAGAGTTAGAACAAAAGAAAATATTTCAGATCTCACTCCTTGATTAGGGTTTACAACCCCCAAGAGATGTTTTATATGTCTAGGATGGTCAAGGGACAGCCTAGGGACAAGATCCACGAATCCTGGAGTAATTGAAGGCAGATGGACTGGAGTTGGTGGACTTTTGATCCGTGCACGAAAAGTCATCTTTCACGGCGCCGCACAAGTGTCGACACCTGGTGTCGACACCTGTGGTACTGCAGTTTACAAAAACCCCAACCAGAATGCCTGGACACTGAGTGCTCATAGTCTTGTGGTGAATGATTGATTTTGTGAAAAAGTATACATGACTCATAGTATTGTCATAATCAAAAAGGGGGAGAATGTTGGAACCCTGGTTTTGATAATGACAATACTATGAATCATGTCTGTGGTGTCATGGATGATCATGATTCATGATTCATATGAGTTAGTCTGCTTTAACATGCATTGAAGGTCTACGTTAGTCTACCTTAGCGTGCACGTAAGGTCAGTGCATATGCATGCATATAGAGGATCAATGTCGGTACATATTTTGCATTCTGCATGACTAAGGTCGGTGCAATTGTGCCTTACGCATGACCAAAGTCGGTACATATTTTACATTCTGCATGACTAACGTCGGTGCAAGTGTACCTTATGCATGACCAAAGTCAGTGCTTATTTTGCATCCTGCATGACAGAGGTCGGTGCACATTTTCTTTATGCATGGAAATGTCTGTGCACATCTCAGTGATCCACATATAGAGTCGACGCTACAGGAGTTTTCACTCATACACAAGGTTTATGCCACCTTGAAGTGTCATGCATCCAAGTCTGTGTTAGCACATTATGACTTGCTTAATAGGGTCAGTGTAAGTATGCATGATCCTACACCTAAGTTTCTGCTAGCTGGTTTTCACTCATACACACGGTCTGTGTTAGTTGGTTTTGGTTGTTAACTAGAGTTTGTGCTAGTTTAGTGTGTTTCATGAATAAAGCCTGAGCTATTTGCTCTGACTTATGTATGAAGTCAACGTCAGTTTGTATATCATTCTTGTTAAGCCTATGACAGGCTTGCGTTTACATTGACTTCATGACTTGACTTCAAGAGCATACCCTGCATGTTTTGTTCACTTAATTTGAACATTCGTTGATGGCATAATAACTGATTATCTCTCATACTTTACATTTTATTTTTATATATAGTCAATGGATATTGATTTTTGCTATGAAGATAAAGTGTTTAACAAAATGCCTCTTAATTTACTTATGGGAACTTAAATCTCACGAGATGCTTAGAACAGAGGTTCATGACTTAAGAATGCCTTTGTTCGAACGAAAAGTCACGTGAACCAGGACTATGGCTCATGATCCAAGAGCATTTCATTAAGAGGAGATTTCACCACGTGGAATCTAGAGAAGCTAAGATCATGACACGTGGATAGTTTGAACACAGATCTGAACGAATTGTTGGGCGAGAAATGTGGTTTCCATGTGCCCTCTGACTGATGCCTATATAAAAAAGAGGCAGAGTGTCCAGATCCCTGCAACTAGAAAAAATTAACCAAGAAAGTAGTGAGCAATGAAGTGAAAGAAGAAGAAAGAGATTGTAGAGAGCTGAAGCAAGCGAGATCAGAAAATTCAGAGTGTAGCAGTGAGAGCTGTGAAGGAATGCAAAGTGAAATCTGAGAGAAGAAAACAAAGTATTGTTGCTAAGAGAAAGAAGAAGAGAAAAAGAGTTGCAGAAAGGTTGCAGCAGCTCGTGAAGAGAAGGAAGAAGAAGAAGAGGGATAGCCCGCTGTCCATGAGCCGGAGGGCTCGAAAGGGCTGAAAGGTGTGTGTGGTGTACATAGAAATAAGAAATAAAGCAGACAACAATAAGTAAATAATCTAACTATAGAGTCCAGGCCAAATAAAGTATAGCCTAAGGCAAAAGAATGTACTCAATGCCAAGTGAACACTCGACCCCGCGAGCTGTCAACTAAGAACCTTTACGCCTCACCTCTGAACCTCGAGGACAAACCACTACACCTGAAAAGTAGGTGGTGAGTCTCGTCTCACTGACTCAGAGGGGTCCCATGGAACCCCAACCGTAAATAACGGTGGTAACAAGCAGTGCTCACGAAAAATAACAACAACAGTAAGAACAGCAAATGCGGTGGCCGATAAAACATCAGCTCCATAGCTACTCCTACTACACCAAAAAACACATCCCGATCTCACAGTCGGGGAACCACTGGACTAATGAGAAAACCCTGGCAATGCTGCCAGCAGAAAATGCCATGACACCTCTATCGTGGAGGCTTGTCTTCGCAGATGAAGGTCCAGCCCAAGACTACACGGTCTAAGAACAAGGTCACGACCTCGCTGTCGTGAACCCTATATCATTTGGGAAAAATCCACAGTGATCCCTACCGGAAACCTTGAACCCCTATTCTGAGAAAGCACACAGGAATTGCTTTAAATCACATCTCGCAGATGGAAAACCCAAACCTTGGGTCACGAGAGTCTCGTCACGTAACGAGAGTACAGCCCACTAGAAGCAAGGCCAGATGCATCCCCTGACGACTTAGTCTGTGCCTTAGGTGTCTCCCTACTCCCCCTAGGTGGACACTGAGACATAAAAGTAGTAACTGAAACATAGAACAATGACTAGATGGGGTTGCGCTCGTCAGTGCTGGTCCAGAGCCCCCAGCCACGTGTGCACACATAGACCACGCGTCCTAGGTCAGGTCCTCTAGCTAGTTCTCCCCCCCCCCCCAGCCTAGACTCAGCTGCAAGACCAGGGGCCCTACAGTAACCAGCCTAAAACTATCTCTCTCGAGTGTAGCTCTCCACCTACTCCCAGGTGGGTAGGCATATGCGTGCCCAGGCAGCTACGGTGGCTCTCCACCTGCTCTGCTCCCAGGTGGGTCGACACGTGAGTGCCCAGGCAAGCATCAACTAGTGGGGACCACTAAGCGTGAGACTCTCAATGGAAACCACTAGAGACATGGACGGGCTACGCACAAGCCTGTCATAATTAGCTCAAAAAATGAGTGGCATGATGCCACCGGACTCTGGATAGTCCACTAGACCTACTAAGACAATGGTCCTTGAGTCACAAGACTCATAGTCAAGACTGTTGAGCAGGGGCAGCTCCACTGTCATCAATCTGGCCTATACCTAGGTCAGAAACTACGGTAACATAATTATTAGGGTGGCTTACGACTGCCAACCTTAATCCCTTCCAAAGGGAGCTAAGAAACCCTCCAGCCTCAAGCTGGGTAATTAGATTCGCAGTCCATAGGCCATACACATGGCCCACTCTCATAATGGGCCTATTTCTTCTCCTTCATATGCTACTGGCCCAATTTCTAATGGCCTATTTCACCCTACATGGCTTGCTCCTTCTACCCATGTTACTGCTGACCCATTTGGCCCATATGCCAATGTCTCTTCTAGACCCATGTATCCTTCCACTCCTGGAATGGGCTTCCCTTCTTCTTCTCAGCCCGTATCCTCCCATCCGACCCATTACCTTGCTCCTGACCCTAATTCACAATCTCTTGCTCAAGCCGGTCCATACTCTTCTCGGTCTCTCCCTACCCAGGAAATGATTGCTCAAGTCCAACGCTAGCTTGATGAGCTCCAACGCCGGATCGATCCCAAATCCTCTTTAAGTGTTCCATTTACTTTTCAAAATCTCCAGCTTCCTCCATCTTCCCAAATTCCTGCATATCATCGCTATGGTGGGGTCGGTGACCCTTACGTGCACTTGAAGGAGTTCCTCAATGAGTCGGCCCAGTTTCAACACGACCAACACCTGATGGTCTATCTATTCGGTCTATCGTTGGAAGGCCCAGCTCAAGATTGGTTCTTCTCTCTTCCATGAGAGCAAGTTGTGAATTTTCAAGCTGTGCAAGACAAGTTTATTCTGCAGTATCAAGACTAGGTCGGGCCCTTGTATTCTATGGTGGATCTGGCCCATGAGAAGATGAAGCCCGAAGAGAATTTCTACACATTTGCTGACCACTGGCGTCACCTTGCCGCACAAGTCCCGGGGCACATACCAGAGCAGGAGCTGATTAAAATGCTTATTTCCAACGCAACGCCCGAGTATCGGCTCATCTTAGCCCTTAATGACATTACCTCATGGGAACAACTCTATAGCCGAGCCCGCTTCATTCGCCAGCAAATCCAAGGTTCCCTTGACATCGAGTCCCTTCCACCCCCTACATCCACTTACGCTTCACCCTCCACATATCAACCCTCCACAAGTCAGCCGTCCACTTACACCTCGCCTTCCACATATCAACCTTCCATGAATCAACCCTCCACGAGTCAGCCCTCTGCCTTCGCATACCCACATGTATCTCTGCCTGTGTCTCCACCCCCAGTCAAGGGAACACCACACCCCGAGCAGGTGGATGCCATCCCCTACATACCTCCTCAATCTACTCCACACATGGCACTACCAAATCCCTCCGCCGCTAGCCATGCACCCTTGCCTATGCAACCTTCACTTCCATCTCCACAACCTTCCACTTCATCTCATACCTCTCAGCATCCCCTTAGCCTGAAGTGGGCTCCTCACTCTCCGTTGCTGGTGTGCTTCATGGATATTTTCAGGGCTTTGATGGCCACTCACACGTTACCGCTCCCTCTAGTTGTGCCCACCCGACCCGCGGTCGGGAATATGCTTCAGTTTTGTGATTTTCACTGCCAGCAGGGGCATTTGGTTGAGGATTGTCCCAAGTTCTAGGAGTTTGTTTATGGCCTGGAAGATGATAAGAGGATCGATTGGTCGGCCATGCATGAGGTCATTCTATATCTCCGCAGTGTGCTATTCATTATTTAAATTCGGGATGCCACACCCTCCCCCACTTTAAGAAATTTACTCCTCCAAATTCACACTATTCTTCTCAAAATAATTGTAGGGCAAAATTACCACTCCCAAATACACCTTCTATTACTCCAACTAACAGGACTAATTTGTAATTCAGGCTAATATACAAAATCGTCATGTCTAAGCATGAAAATATAAAGTTAAGGCAAGTTTAGAGGTACCTTCCATCGCTTGCAACCTACCTTGCCGCTTTGGTTCATTCGGCTACTGATCTAGTGGTGCCTGCTCCTTCATCAGAGGATAATGAGTAATTTTATGGTCTCTGCTTCCACAACGGGTGCACTTTCCATGCTTCCTCCAACAATTTTCTGACCGATGCCCACCCTTGTCACAATGCTCACACTTCTCTTTGACAGGGACGATCTGCTGGTCTCCCTTCTTACCCTTCTTATCTTTATGAGCCCTATTGCTTCCATTCAGTCTCTTCTTCCATTGGTAGGCACACTACTCTCGAAATCATTCACTCCTCCATTCTTGGCAACCCTTCTAGAAATCCGCTCCATCATATCCATAGCATCCTCCAACGCTTGGGCCTTCTTCACCATCTCGACATACACCTGAATTTCTAATGGCGCTAACTGTGGGATATACTCACCTCTCAAACCATTCAATAATCTCTTAGCCTTCATCTTTTCTGTACTAACTAGGTGGGGTGCATAACGGGCTAATCTAGAAATTTAGACTTCATACTCCACTACGGACAGGTTCCTTTGCTTCAAAGATGCAAATTCAGTGGCCTTCTTTTCTTGAACTCTCTCCGAAAAATACCTCTCATTGAAAAGATCCACAAATTCATTCCACGAAACCTGATTATTTGCTAATGTCGCTTCTACAGCTTCCCACCAAGCCCACATGTCTCTCTCTAATTGACACGTAGCTAGCAAGACCTTTTCCTGATCAGTACACTGCATAACCCTAAAAGTCCTTTCTAACTCTTTAACCCAATTCTCTACCTCATCCAGGTCAGTAGACCTATTAAATCTAAGAAGATTCATATCCTGAAAACTCTGATGTAAGTCTCCTGCACCCTGATGAACTCCACCTTGGGCTACCTACTACAAGGCCTGAGTTAACCATTCGACCGTACGCTGCATCTCCTGCCCTTGAGCACGCTCTACCGCCATCTAGCCTATACACAAGTTTATAAAAAGGTTAATAGCTTACAATCTTTTAACTTCATTAAGATTATCACAATTTTTACCAATTAGCCCCATGGTTCTACCCAACCTCACTAGGTGCCGATCAGATAACTGGCAATCAATATTTAACATATAGACTTAGACTCAAGACCTAGGGTTTAAGAAAACCTAGGGTCTGATACCACAAACTGTCACGACCCAAACCGATAGCAGCGAAAGACACACTAGGAATGTAGCAGTGATTCATTCATGATATAGAGCGAACCAAAAGATATAAACACAAGATAAATGTCACCAAAATAAATATAAGTCCCTTGATCCCTTCCCCTAACTCCTTCATCCTCCCTCATCTGCCATCCACCCTAGTTGAAGCAGTAGCAAAGGATCCGATTGCAGGCCCTCCATCACCATACCTGCAAGAAGTCTGGTGGCAAGCCCTACATCCCTGGAAACTTCGATCTAGGAGCTTTCCAGGCGAGGTGATCTTGCCTCCGTCTGAGCCCGGAGCTGCCCGGGAGAGTCGTGCTTCACCGACTGCACAAGATAGGTCTGGCCAGCAACCTAAAGTGACTCTCAGAAGCTACTTCGGCCACTCCCTTGCAAATCTGGGCATGAAACTTGTCTGAGGTGATCTTCCTCAAGCCCTCTGTCAACCCCAAGAAGGAGGACCTTGTTTGGACCCCGGAGCCCGACGTTCCAGCCATTCTCCCAGAGGTGCGCAGATCTGTCCTACCAGGGCCTGATCAGACCCCCTCTCACTCTACCGGCTCTATCTCCCTGCTCTGACATCCCCTGGTGGCGTCTCTGGTCGCTGTTGGAAGAGGACCCTCCCACGGTCATTTCAATATCAGCTACTCTGTCAACAAATCTCAGAGGTGCTCGGAGCGAGGATATCTTCCAGCATCCTCAGTTCTGGAACAGTCAGAGCAGCAACCATCCACCCCGACTCTTGAAGCTGCCCCAGCTACTCACGATCTCTGATTCACCGATAATTTTAATTGAGCTCTCCTGAGTCAGCCGGGAGAAATTTGGCTCCAGTCCCAACTGCAACAATGATTGGAGGAGCTCACAACCGCAATGTCTTCGCTCTCCTATCCTACTGTCCCAGCACGGGCAGAACCGGCGCGACATGGATAGCTGACCTCGCAGCGGCCCCTCCTCAGCTCAGCGATAGACATGGACATCCCTCCTTACTGCTACCACATCCCTTGATGTTTGGCTATCGACCCTACTGCTCCCGACATCTAGAGGTGCTCACATCAGCCCCAAGCTCAGCTTGCTGCCCCGGCAATCAGAAATATCAGCCAAGGATATCATAGCTTAGTTTCCCCACCCCGCCCGGCCAGCTTAAAGCCCCTACTTGTAGGAGGTAGTGTTTGTTTGTAACCCCATACTTCACCACCCGTAGTCCAACCCTCCTGCGTGAGGAGTAGTGAATGTAATCAATTAAACAGGGAGAAGCTTCATCGGCGCAATGTGCAGGAAACTCACACTTCCCCGCTCGCCCTCGTCTCCGACTCAGGATCGGTGTCTTCACGCCAATCAGGTATATGCTGAACCCTCCCTGGATATTTGTGTTCAACTAATATCATTTCTAAGTTCAGCCGGTGAGGAAGAGAGTGCCCGATCCCGTGACTTCCTGCTCACGAGTGGCCACCGCGGATAGAGTGAGGAGAGAACCCCGTGCCCTCAAGGCACGACGTCCACCCCGCTGATGTGGGTGCTCTGATCCTAGGGAGGGAAACACGTTAGGCTAAGCCATCACCCCAACCAGTAGGGTTTAGACCCTCGGACCCACCCTACCATCACTTAGTCACCACGGGAATGCCGTACCGTTGCTTGAGGCATTGTGGCTTGTGGCACTAGCTAGGTTGAGAATTGGGAAAACGTGCTGGCGAGGTTGCGGCATGAGTATCCTATTTCTGTGTTGGAGGTTGTGTTCTCGAATGAGGTCTTATTTTGGAGAAGTAATCTCTGACAAGATTATGGGTCCCAGTTGGTTGCCGAGAACGGCTGGTGAGGTTGGCCGAGTGATTGACCATGGTAAGAAGTGTATTGTCTGGGGACCCGTGTGCATTGGTCGTGGTGTTATCGACCTGCTTGCTATGGTAGCAGGTGGCACTTGTTGGTTTTTGAGAAGTGTGTCGTGGGTTGTGAGAGGTTGTGTCCCGAGGCTCTGTGGTAAGAGCGGAATCGGGATTGGCAGGCATCCTTTTGGATCGTTTTGAGGCGAATGGTTTGATGAGACAGGACGAAGGATGGTGCCGGTGTGCGGAGGTCTCTGGTGAGACGTTGGCGTTGGATATGGTGATCCCTGGTCTGTGTCCAGCAGGGGAGGATTTCCCGGTGTGTTGCGTTGAGTGACGTGCGTACTGAGGTGGGATTTTGTCATGTGGTTTCGCTGTGCTCTCCTGAGACGGTGGAGTTGGCGTAAAGTTTGAGATTGGTTGCAGTGTCTGAGCAAGCTTTGGATCGGTTGTGGTGTTGGTTTGTGGAAGAGTTAGCAGATGACCTGTCGTGATTTGGAGCGTGCCGGTTGGGCCGGTGAGGGTTTCCCGTTGACGCGTGCCTGGTGACCAGTGGGTGGTCTTTCACAGACAGAAGATGCTGGTTGTTGGGGCTCGAGAGGGCGTAAGCCGAGTGCCAGCGAGGCCATGGGTGGCCGATTATGAGGTGTGCTTTTCTTGGATTGGATCTAGGATTTATTAGAAGTTATCTTCTGGCAGAGTTGGTCCGGTGCTGTTGTCAGCGTCCAGCTTGCTGGGTGTGAGCTGGTGGAAGCTCAGCGTTGGCTGCCCTTGGTGCAGGGTGTGAGGTTGGTCAGCGAGTTGTGAAGCTGGCGTTTGGTTGGTCCACCGAGCGTGGGCGTCGACCGGTGGTGTTGGTTTCCGTGGTGAGGAGTGTGTTTTCTTTGTGATCGTGGTTGGTTTTGCATCAGTTGAGGTGGCGCCAGACTCGTGCTTCTTTGTATATGCCTGCTCTGAGGATCGATATGTATCGAGTTGTGAGCGAGGTGTTGTCCGTGATCATTGTCTGGCTGCGTCCCTCAGGATTATGATTTTTACAAATATTGAGATTTGGTTGGGGCCCTGACGGTGTTGTCAGTTGGCTATGGAGTTCTCCCCTTGTCGCTTGGTGCATGTCCTGAATTTTGAGGATGAAATTCTTTTAAGAGGGGAGGGTTGTAATGTCTCGGATCCTTATTGGGTCTTATCGGATTCCTTTTAGGTATTTCATATCCTTATTTTTAGGTCCCGAATTTATTTTCTCGGAGTGTCCAACTCCGTTGTGTCTGAAATTACGTTCTGGACATCTTTCGTGTTCGGATCGACGTG
This sequence comes from Amorphophallus titanum, assembly GCA_024336825.1. NCBI lineage: Eukaryota > Viridiplantae > Streptophyta > Magnoliopsida > Alismatales > Araceae > Amorphophallus > Amorphophallus titanum. The sequence continues at coordinate 18,229,386 of JANBPO010003772.1, forward strand.
ATCCGGAGTTGTTTCGGAGACCCGGAGGTATTCTGTGACCTTTTCCGGGCATTTTTCTGTTTTCCAGCTCGGGTTTCGGTAAATCCTGCGGAACTCCGCTGCGGGTGAACCGGGTCGTTCACCCAGGCGTGAGTGGTACCGTTGCGATCGGTGCATTCCGAGGATTGTGAAAATATGATTTTCTATTTTTCAGTGAAAATGTAGATTTTTGGAAATTAGGAAAATTCTAAATTTTCCTTCTATTTTAACCTCAACCCCCCTCTCCCCTCTCATTTCTCACCCTCCCTTCTCTCTCTCATTTCTCTCCCGTCTCTCGACCTCTCGGCATGGGGCGCACGACCGTGCAGAGCTGGCTGAGGCGGGGACGCGTCGGGGAGATCGGAACGCGGGATGGAGCGGCGGTTTGAGCGTGGCGTGGCACGATCCCTCGGTGGATTCTGAGAATTGGCACGGTTCGTGTTTTGGCGATTTCGACATGGATTAGTCGCTTTGGCACACGGTTTCTTCAGTGGAGGTAGGGGGACGGTTCTCTAGCTCGTGTGTTCCATTTTCTCACGATTTTACATTTTACGGTGTGAGAACGGGCGAGTTTAGCCTCATCGGGGTTTTCTGGGTTTCGTAGGCTTCACTGGGAAACGGTGACGGGTTTGTGATCGGTTAGTGTCAATGGACTCCCTAAAACGTCGGTGTTCCATAGTCACTGATTTCGTGTCGAATGGTGGTCTATCGGGGCCGGTGGGAGGTCGGGAACCCCGTTAACCCCTTTTGGGTGATTTCGTTAGAATCGCCCGTTTCTTGCGATTCGTGCGTCGTTTTGACTCCGGTCGGAGACTATGTGATTGTATGTGTGTCGATGGCTGTATCCCCTTCGTTTCGACACGAATGGGGCATGGGAAGGCCAAGTTCGGGCCAACCCCACGGGTGGTTCACCGTGAGGATGGATGGTCGAACCAGGTGCCGTCCATCCCCATGGGCTGCCAGCCACGGGCCGTTCATCCTCGTGAGTCTTGGGGCATGTGCGGTCGCACGATAGACCACACATGGGTTGTGCGGCCCAGTAGGGACCGTACATCCCCCCCTTGGGTGACTAGTCTATAGCCGCCTGTCTTTCCATTGGGACGTGCGGCCAGGTCCTGACCGCACATCCCAGCTGACGCTTGGTCAATAGCTATGTGTCAGTCGCGTTAAGCGGTTTAGTCAAGACCGTTTTGACCGAAATTGTAGTAAGTCGGTTCCGTTCAGCTGTCCAGTCAAGACCGTTTTGACCAGGCACTATTTGGGTCATGGGCTTGAGCGGCCCAGGGCTGACCGTGGGTCCCCCTGGGCGGTTGGGCCTTGACCATTTATCCCCCTTGGATCCGACCCTTGGGCGGCCAATCCTGGACCGTTCATGCTTGGGCGCTCCTACCCTTGACCGTCCATCCCCGTTAGTGTTTTCGCATCTATTCCCTTGAGCGGACTGCCCTGAGCTGTTCATCTCCATGAACGGCTACGAGCAATCTGTTCATCCCCTCTAGGTTTGGGGCTTGTGCGGTCACAGTAGAGACTACACATGGTTGTGCGGCCCAGTAGGGTCCGCCCATCCCTCCTTTGAGCGGGCTTTTCCTGACCGCGCATGCCCTTGTGCGGTCAACCAGGAGTCACTCATCCCCGTGTGATGTCGATTTGCTTGATGGTTTGTTCCATGGCCGTTTGAGTGTCGTGTTGGACTCCGATCGACCCGGTTGTGACCCAGTGGTCGACTTTCGGTCTCGTAAGTGTCCTGGACACCCCGGTGGTTCCGTGTCCATGTTTTGAGGTGTCTGTGGGTTCCGTGTTACCGTTGTTTCAGACTTAGGGACTAGACTAGATTGACGGTGTTGTGCCGTCGCGTTCAACGATCTTGACCCCGAGTCTCGTGACTCAAGGACTGTTGGGTTAATAGGTCGAGTGGGCTGTCCAGAGTTTGGTGGCCTCGAGCCACCGGTTACTTCGTGTCACTCGCGATGGGTGCGTGCGTGGCTTTCTATGTTCACGTCAGTGACCCTCCACTTGTCACAGCCTTCTTACGGCACGCCCATGCTGACCCACCTGGGAGTGGTGGAGCGGCATACCCGAGTTGGACGGTGAGTAGGCTAGTTACCGTAGGGCCCCCACATATAGTCGAGTCTGGGCTTAGGGGGAAATATTAGCTAGAGGACATGCCTAGGGCGTATGGTCTGAGTGTGCACATGAGGCTGAGGGTTCGGACCCGTGCTGATGAGCGTGACCTCAGCTAGTCCTTATTTGTGGTACTTTTGGTTACTGTGTGTGTCTGATTCTCGTGCCCGGAGCATTATAGCTAGACACTTGTGACGCGGTGTAAGACGTCAGGGGACGCATCCGGTCGTTCTTCTAGTGGGCGGTGCTCCCGTCATGGTGTGACGGTCATTCCAGTGACCATCACACTTGTGACGCCCCTCATCGGGTGCGTTACGTGACCGTGGAGGACCTCTATAGGCGCGTCACGTGTAGTGTAATGGACGACCCTCAGTCCGTTACAGCCCTTTTGACCCGAATAGGGTGGTTGGCATGATGGTCTATCGGGCAACTATCACAGCCTCATTGCGCACCACTACAGGTGCGTTACAGTCTTGTTAAAATTGTGGATTTTCATTAGTTCGAGTTAGTGTAACGGTCCTAAGGAGACATGTCACAGTCTTGTAGCGCACCTACCTTAGACCGTCACACATTGTGACGGCCCTTGATAGACGCGTTACATTCTCTACTATTCTAAAAGTTATAAATTCATTTCCTAATGCATTCTATGTTGCATATCTGACATGTTTAAGTTATTTTATACTGCAATGGCTTACTTTTAGATCCCAGTAGAGTGCTTTCTCTTTCCTTGTGGTAAAACCACTAGTCGTAGCCCAGTAACCCCTAGTGTCGGCCCGCTTGGAGGAGGTGGTGGGGCATTTCCCATACACGATTTTTAAGCAAGTTCCGTGGGCCCTCGGCCAATAGTAGCGTCCTACTAAGAGGAAAAACTAGCTACAGAGCCTAGCTCAGGCAGGAGTCAGTGTGTGCACACGTGGTCAGAGGTTTCGGCTGGTACCGACGGGTGTTACTCTAACTAGTTACTTGGTTTGGTACTTTTACGCCTCTCACTTAGAGACTCTAGCCACATGAGTTACTTGAGACGCAGTGTAAGCCATCAGTAGACGCATCTAGTTTCTACCTTCTAGTGGGTCTTCTTTCCTTCTTCTTGTCACTCGGTTGGTTGAAATTTATTCTATTTGTAGATTTAGCTCCTGACGTTAATATTTACATTTAAATTGGCATGTAGTTAGCTGCTTAAACTGCTTAGATAGGTTTTACAGCTTTGCTATATCTGTGTTTAATTGTGCCAATGCATGTTTATTATTTTAAATGCCTGCTCTAATTACCTTATATTTGCATGTTGCTTGTTTAGTGTGAGGTAGGGATCCACGTGTCCCCTACTGAGTCTGGCTGTGACTCACCCTTTCTCCTTTCAAGTGAGCAGCCACAGCCATCCGCCGGTAGTTCCCGTGGTTTTGGAGATCGATCTTAGTCTGCCAGCAGTAGTGTCGTGGTCCTCTTGTACTTTTGTCCGGGGTATGCCCGAGTAGTTATACTTTGGGACTGGTTTTTTTTTGTTAGACTTGTGTATTTGTGACTCTGGACTATTGTATATATATTTCCCAAAAGTAGAATAGCACCAAATACAGCAAGATCCTCTATAGATCGTTGGATCTGGACACTCTGAGAACCGCTCTGACACCAATTGTTAAGCTGTTAGGCACGGATTCAGAGGGGAGGGGTGAATGAATCCCCTTTGAAAATTAGCTTTGATTCAGAACTATTATAACGGAATAAAAACTATTGCAGAGTTAGAACTCTCAAATGGATTAATCATGTTAAAACTCTAGAATGCAAATACATCAAAGATATATATACATGAGGCTCAAATAGCCCGGGGTCGACCCATCCCAAGGAGAATGAAAAGACTACTTTAGCATCCAATGCATGCCAGTCCAATGTAATCAAATGAACTACCCCGAAGAGTATCATGCAAAGACAGTCATAAAACTAATACTCAATAATCTCATGCCCAGCACGCATGAGTCATCATCGAAATTCTATTCACGAACGACCATTGACTTTCAACCTACAAAATAAGATATCATCATGTTAGATTGTTTAACATGAAAATGCCATTAAGCATAAAATGCATAATATATTAGAATCATCAAAATCATTGTCACAGACAACGAGGAGGCGCACTGAACCCAATAATCCGATCGAGGACTGCTACGTTTTTAAAGACATCATCGAAGGAATGGTGAAGAAAGATGAAACAAAGTTGGGAGAGTACAAAGTGGACCCTCCTCAACCGCATGAAGCCCCTCTGAAGAGGGCAGGAGTCAACATGATCTCCCTATACCAGGCATTGCCTGAGAAGATCTCTGAAGCAACCACGCGACGCACCTCTGAAGCTCACTTCTTGGAGCCTGTGAAACAGCAACAGGGATGGCAGCAGGTCCCTGGAAAGAGCAATAAGAAGAGGGCACCTCGCCCGAAACCGGGGGCACATGTGCGTGACATTACACCATGACCCGCTCCACCAGTAGCAGCACCAGTGTGGACCACTCCACCTACAGTCATTAGAATACCTACTCACAATCAGAGGAGACAAACTCCGCTACCAACAGTGAAGGAAGTCAGTGCCGGGGCTCGGAAGCTACAGAACTTATAGACGGGCTGGATGATTTTATGCAGCCCAAATTGAAGCCTTTGCTGATTCGGGACCACGTCCCATGGCAAGAACTGGAGTAGTTGTCGCTCGAGCAAAAAGAACAAGCCGGTGCAGCATCAGACAAAGAGGGCAACCTGTTCTGGGGGTAGGCGCCTGCTGAAGCAAAAAAGAAGAAGAAACAAAAGAAGAAGAAAAGAAAGGCCACTAAGGTCGATAAAGTGCAGGTTGTCTCCTGTAACACTCTCTCAGCACTCTTCAACCTGCCCGGTGAAGAGGAGGAAGAGGAAATCTGCTTCACACCCCCTACTAAGGGAGGCAAGGCCGAGGCCGCAACTGCTGCTCATGCAACCCGGTCAGGTCGGAAATGGGGGCGCCAGCTACCGTCTAACCACAATATCATATTCAGGGGAGAGCAGCCCTACAAGACACCTCCCCCGGAGGTCAGGGGAGTCTAGATCCCTCCTCCGTTAGGCCTATATAGCAAGAGTGGGGGCAAGACAGTCCCCTCCTTTCTTGAATTCATGAAGATGTCCAAGGAAAAGCAACCATGTCAAGAGGTCAGCTCTGCACCCGGGAGTGTTCACCCGCAACCACTACAGTCTTTCGTAGCCCCGAATGCAGATGAAGCTTGCCCTGCATCAACTCATAAGGGGCAATAAGAGTTCGGTGCCAATCAGAAAGGTGTCAGTAGTGATAGTGAGTTTAGAATCTAATGGAACAGGCTTCATATGTAAAAGACCAGCAAAACTTCTAGATATGAATGAATGCGTAGCTCCGGTGTCAAATAAGATAGAGGCAGGCCTGGAGTATATAAAAAGAGTACCTTCCACGATGCCTCCTTCTTCGGTAGGTTCTGCATCCATAAGAGCTTGGAGTCTTCCTTACTTTTTGGCAATAATTGGAAGCTTTTCCAGTGATGGAGCTTGCTCGTTGAGAAGAGGGCAATTCGGGATCCTATGCTCCCGACTCCCACATCGAAGACATGCGCCGAGTTTTCTCCAGCATTCCTCGGCTTTGTGTTCGGGTTTCTCGCAAAATTTGCATAGTTGCTTTAATGTTGTGGAGATAGGAACAATTTGCTTATCAAATGTCCTCAGCTTCTTGTCCCCTTGAAAGTTACGTCCACCCTTGTTGAAAGTACACCTGTCCTTGTTGAAGTTACGCCTGTCATTAGGCCTTTTCTTCCCAAAGGAAGGTTTGAAACTTCTAGCTCTTGTAACTTGCTCTCTCTTGGCCTCTCTTCCTCGTATATGGTCCGATAACTCCATTGCATCTTCTAGGAGTTGGGCTCTTCGCACCATATCAGAATATACTTGGATATCCATCGGGACGAGTTGAGTAATATATTGCGGCCTTAAGCCGTTGAGAAATCTCATTACCTTCATTTTGTCGGTACCCACGAGATATGGAGCGTACCGAGATAACCTTGAAAATTGAGCTTCATATTCAGCTACCGATAATCCCCTTTGCTTTAAAGCGGCAAATTCGGCGGCCTTCCTTTCTTGTACCCGATCGGAGAAGTACTTGCCATTGAAGTGTTCCATGAACTCTTCCCATAGAATTTGGTCATGCGGTAAAGTAGCTTCGACCGATTCCCACCAGGCACGTGCATCCCTTTCCAGTTGGAAAGTAGCGAGTAGAACCTTTTCCTCGTCGGCACATTGCATGACTCGGAATATCCTCTCGATCTTCTTAATCCAATGTTCGGCCTCATCCGGATCCGTAGACCCCGCGAACTTGGGAGGGTTCATGCTCCGAAAATTCCTATGTAAATCTCCCGCTCCTCAGTTAGCTCCTCCATGAGCAACCTGTTGGAGGGCTTGGGTTAAACCTTGAACGGTGCGTTGCATCTCGCGCCATTGAGCTCTCTCGGCCGCCATTTGCGAGAATTAACCTGCAACCATAATTACAAGGTTTAATTATTTTATTTATTTATTTGTTTCTTGATAAATCTTTTTCTTTAAACTTAACCCGTGTTTCTACCCAAGCTTTCCAGGAAGGTTTAAGTTCCTAACCAAATTTCTAGATTTTGATCCATATTTGAGAGAAAAACTAATCTAAGTTTAAGAATCCTAGGTTTTATGTAACCTAGGCTCTGATACCACGAAGATTATCACGTCCCGACGCGAAATATCAGGTGCGTAAGCGAGTCGTAATCAAGCGTGTCGATCAGAGCATGTACGAATTTAATTCTAAGACAAACTCTCTCTCTCCCCTCACTCTCTCGATCACACACTCTCTCTTCTCTCTCTCCCTCACACGTTCTCTCTCCTTCTCTTCCCCTCTCACTCGATTTCGGTCCAAACGGACTCCGATCGACGCGTGAGAGGTACCAACGGGACAGGATCGACGCGAGGATCGCGTTGATACCCTTCTTTTCTTAGATCATGGAGCGTGGAGGCGCGTGGGAGCAAGAGGACGACATGGCCCCTGTCGCCAGATCTACACCGATTCGCGGTCTTCGCCGTGCAATAGGTAGGGGAATGGATTTCTCATCTCCCCAGGAACCCATTGACGTCACATGTGTCACCATCCGTCGTCGTTTCATTGATTTCTGTGCAAAATCCTATTTTGTGAAATTTTAGGCTAATTTCTTGGTACTCGTTCTTCTCTCTCGGTTTCGGTCCAGACGGTCGCTGATCGAGACAAGAGAGGTACTGTTGGAAAGGTCATGTCGCGCAGGTCACGGTGACGCCCTTATTCCCTCGATTTGCGGAGCGTGGAGGCGGGTCGGGCCGAGTGGAGCCATGGCACCCCTTCATCTGTTCGTGCCTCGAACGGCGTTCCCATCACGTAAGAGGTAGGGGGATGGAATCTTCTCCTCGCTAGGAACCCACCGGTACTACATGCGCCGTGGTCCGACTCCAGTATTCTCGATTTTCGTGTAATCTTCCATGCTAGTGTAAATTAGCCGTAAAATCATGAAGTTATTCCCATGAGTATTGTCTTTTGATTTTAATGGCATGTTCGGTTATGGCATGTTGTTATGGCTTGGTAGGATAGCTTGAAAACTAGTTTCCCCACGTTTCCCATTGATTTCAGTCTACCGGAAGGGGGTTCAGTTTCGAACTCCGCAAGTTCGTAACCCAGTCAGTGTAACGCACCACCCCAGGTGCGTTACAGTCCCCTGACGCGCCATGACTGATGCGTCATCTGAATGGTAACGGGCCAACCCTGGTTCGTCATTTGACTATTGACCGTTCCTTTGACCGTTGACTGAGAAAGGTGGTTAGTCTGACGGCCCATCCTTGGTCCGTCATGGTCGTGTAATGCGCCATCCGTAGTGCATTACATTCTGTTCAAAAACTGTAGATTTTAGATGTTCGGGTGCCTTTAACGGACCTGACCCCGTGCGTTAGAGTCATGTAACGCACCAGCCCTGGTGCGTTACATTTTCTGTATATAATCTATGGATTTCTATCATTCTGGTGAGTGTAACGACCCATGGGAGGTGCGTTACATGGATTTAATGCCCATTGCTTGGTGCGTTACAGTCTGTGTGACTATCTTTGTGTTTTCCGTAAGATGTTTGGGTGAGTATAACGGACCGAGGGAGGCACGTCACAAGCAAGGTAACGCCCCTACCCTGATCCGTCACACCCTTTAACGGGGTGATCTTAGTCCGTTACATTCCCTAGCATTCTAAAAGATGCTAGTTTAGTTTCTTATGCATTCCATTTTACTTGTACGCCATGTTTAAGCTTTTTTATAAAACTCACGTCACGTGACGAGAGTACCGCCCACCAGAAGCAAGGCCGAATGCGTCCACTGACGACTTAGTCCGCAGCCTCAGGTGTCTCTCTACGACGCCCCAGGCGGAGACCGAGACACCGTACTAGTAACCAGGAACACAAAACAATGACTAACTGGGGTCGCGCTCGTCAGCGCGGGTCTGACGCCCCCGACCACGTGTACACACACAGACCAAACGCCCTAGGTCAGATCCTCTAGCTGGTTCTTCTCCTGAAGCCCGGACTCAGGCTGCGCGTAGGGGCCCTACGGTAACCAGCCTAAAAATCGTCTCACTCGGATAACGCTCTCCACCACTCCCAAGTGAGTCCGCACATGCGTGCACAGGAAAGTTACGATTAGTGGGGGCTCACAAAACGTGAACACTGAAAATCACGCACGCACCCATCTCGAGTAACGTGAAGCGACAGGAGGCTCGCGACCACCAGACTCTAGACAGCCCACTAGACCTACTAAACCCAACGGTCCTTGAGTCACGAGACTCGGGTCAAGACCACTGCACGTGACGGCACAACGCCGTCAATCTGGCCTGATCCCTATGTCTGAAACCACGGTGACACGATTCTCAAGGCAGCTCACAAGCCTGCCGAGTTAGTTCCCTGTCTAAGGGATACACGAAAAACCCCCAGCCCCAAGCTGATCAACTGGACTCACAGTCCAAGGCCATACACACATGGCCCACTCGGAAAACACTTCTCGGTGGAACCCACGACGTGCGGGGAGAGCCCTCCGCACTCATGCCAACTTACGGCGACTAGATCTAGCGGAAACACGAAAGCACGGAACACAAGAGGTCACCTGGACCCTTAGACCCACGGGCACGCTAATCGAGGTAACACGGTACCTCCGGCCACCCAAAAACACGGTCACGGTCCCCACGGAGTGTCCGGGACACTCACGGGGCTATAGGTCGGTCATTGAGTCTCAACCGGAGCGACCGGGGACCAACACAACGCAAAACGGACACAACGAACACGAAAAGCCACCTGGCGGTCCTCTCTGGACCGTTAGCGAGCTTAGCGGTCTCCTCCGGACCGCAAGGCCCGAGAAACCACCAGAACCCAGGTGGTCACTCCCGGACCGCCAAGCAGGGTGGCGGTCCTCCGCCTAACCGCTAGACGTAGCCTAGCGGTCAGTCGCAACTCCGCTACCCCACTGATCTCAAAACAACTCCAAACCTGGAAAACGGTCACCCCTGGACCGCAAGACACTGCCCAGCGGTCTTCACCGGCCGCTAAGCCCACCTGGCGGTCCATCGCGCGACCGCAAGGCTCGAACCGACATAGGGGACCCCTAGCGGTCTCCAGAGGACCGCCTCACACCCTAGTGGTCCCTGGAAGAACCGCTAGGCCGTCCCGAGCGCGAAACCGGCGAACACCGCGAAAAATCCCATTCCACGCCCTGTTCACACCCATGTGAAGGGGAAAACAAGGGAAAACTAGTCTCTAACTTCTCTAGCACCGAGAGGACCCATTTAAACAAGCTGGAAAGAAAAGAGATAAGTAGACTAAACTCCAGATAGGAACCATCAGTCCACCAAACAGAGCAAAGAGACCAGAGAAAACCTTCCAACTCTAAGTGGAATACTTCCTCCTACCCAAGAACCATGGACGCACGATTATTCACCACTCATGAGACACTTTAGAGAGATCAGGGGACATGGATGCTCAAAGATGTGCATGATGCATGCTAGGCTAAAAAAAAAAATTAAACGAATGCAAAGAAATCACAAAATAGAAAGTACTCGAGAATAGTATTGCTAGACTAGATCAATCAAGGTCAGGACACTATCTGCAACCACGGCATGCAAGACGGAACCGTCATCCCCTAACCATCCTGACCTAATAGCCTATCCGACGATTAAACATGTGCACCTAGATCATCATCATTTTTGCTAAATGGGAATATCAGATCCCAGAACACATGAATGACTAGCCTATCCTCGAGAGAATATAACATAGATAGCATATAGTAATGCATAAAGGGACTAAAGGATTGGGATACTTACCTGACTTACCTACCAGAGAGGACCCGATGCGGCATGACATGATGCATACAAATAGATTGGTCGTTAAAAAAAACATTGTCAACCAATTATCAAAAGAATGATCATGAGGTACCAGAGAACAAGGCCAAAGACCATGTGAGCACATCAAGCACAACAATTTGAAGCAAAATCAAGCTCTAAGAAGAAATGGTCATGCGAGGACAGCAACCTCCAGTTGGCGATCTTTCGAACGACTGCCACTTGATAGGCGATTTTAAAAACTAGATGGGCCTCTCTTCCCTGTCAATCCAACTCCCATTCAATCCTCCACTGGCGATGACACCCTCTCATACACTCACCCTCTCACCTTTGTAGTGCACCAGGATGGGGTTAAAGAGGCTCAAAAGGGAGCTCATGCGACAGATCACGGTCGAGGATGTCACAGCCCCACCAGTGGACATTCCCATGGAGGAACGACTGGCGACGGCCCAAACAGCGGATGAGGGGCCTTCCATAGTTCCGGCGGCACCTGAAGAAGCAGAGATGGAGGACGATGGTGATGAAGCAGAGGAAATAGCCAAGGAAGTGGCCGGAGAAGCCCCATCGTCAGAGGTAGGCTGTGAACCGTCAAAAATGTTATTTTTAAGTTTCAATTCATGAAATGGGCATGGGGATGAGAGATAATGGGGCAAACGAACCCTAGGACTAGCGTGTAAGGCCTAATAGGCCACGCCATGTGCGGGGGAATAGGGGAAACACCGTCCGCGGTGGCGAGGAAGAGACGGTCCTAACAGGGACTGCAACTCCAGAAAATGGTCTTTAGGAGATCGCCAATTCAAGAAACGGTCACCAGATGGACCGCCATCACAGAAAACGGTCTTCCAGGAGACCGCCACTTACTTGACCAAATTTCATGTTTTTGTTGTTATTTTTTTTTAAAAAAATAAATCACCTAAGTTACTAATGATGAATGTTCAATACATACAGGGAAAGTGTAAGTCCCGTTTGTGTTGAAGAGAGTCTAATATCCTTGAAAACTATGGTTATTTGATTAATAAAGTTAAAATTTGAGCATATTACCTTGTGCATTCATTCTTCGATGTATGGACGTTATAGCGCTTTGATTGTATTGCTAGCTTGAGGCTTATTTGCTGGCTGTCCACGTTCTTGAATCTCTTCTGCTATACATATATCTCGGGACGTGACATTGTGTCATAGTGGTTGAGCCACTGGCTACTGAACACTCATTGCCAGTGCCAGCTCCTGCTACTCCAGATGCCTCTACTAGACATGCTCCTTCAAAATAATCTAGTCATATGCCTACACCTCTATCATAATGGAGGAGAACCCGCGCTAGGGGATGGGATGGATCGCGATCCCAGCTAGCTCAGAGACCGCGAGATGACATCCTGCTGCTAAAGAACCCTTTACTGAACATGATCTTGCTAAAATTGCCCTTCCAAAAACTCTCGGGTCCTCAAAGGATCCACCTCCAAAGCCGTCGCAGCCTGATATGCTACGTCCAACTCTGTGACTCGCGTTAGGATTAGCACATGCCACAGCTCTGGTCTCAAGTCTCGAAGAAACTGTCTGGTCCTTAAAGCTTCATCCTTCATCACATGCGAAGCATAACGACCCAATTCCATGAAATGAACATGGTAATGCATCACTGTCATCTCACCCTAATGTAAATTCAGGAACTGAAACATCCTTTCCCTCCATAGGTACTTAAGGCTATAAAATCACTCAAACGCTTCAATAAACTCCTGCCATGAAATCTACCAAAGCAGTCGTGATTGAAATGTCATTTCCCACTCCGAAGTTCACCATGAAAGAGCTTGACCCTACAACTGGCAGCTTGCCAGTAGAACTCTCTCATAATATACGCATTCAATCTATCAGAACACTCGTTTCACTACATCAATCCATGGTCTTGCTACATCAGGATACAGTTGGCCTTCAAACATCAATGGCTGAAACTGTAGACTCTCTTACAAAACACACCCACGATCACCATGTGACGGACTTGCTTTGCCAACCTCTTGACCACGACACTGTCGACCCACCTGACCATGACATTGTTGAGTCAACTGCCATACAAAGAACTAATACATGTTAGCATAAAACTCTGCCTGACTCGACACAATTGGGGCCATTACTTCTGGAGGATATGATTCTCTGCTCGGTCCCTCCCAAGCCCCAGCTGGCAATTCTGACGACGATCGAACCCGCCTCCTTTGTGCCATCTATACTTTGCTAGTACGACCACAGAAAATGAGGTGGTACATGAAACAAAACACCCTAAGCCAGTTACTAATTGTACTAGACTCTCTCTCGACTTTTAGGTTTATGTACTCATCTTAAGTTCCTATGCACATCCATAACTCGCTTTGATACCATATGTCACAACTCAAGATCTGAGCGCCGGAAAGGAACTGGTACAACCTGAATCCTGGCCCGCTACCTACGAGCCATGGCTCGGAAGGGTTAAGTTGAGCTATGCAGATTCATTGGAATCTAAAATGTGCAAGGAGCCAGCTCGACTGAGGCTCGGGGCTGATGGCCCGAGTAAGGTGCTAAGGAGCCGGACACCTTAGAGTGGAGACCCACACTAGATGCCGACTCAACTGTGACCCGGGGCTGGAAGCCCGAGTGAACTGCAGTAGTAGAGATCAAAACTTGGGGTGTGAAGCTCGCGTCGGGAGTCGGTCGGAACTGGGCCCAGTGCTGGTGCTTGCCCAAGCAGGGGCTGGTTTGGAACCCCTACGGGGGCCGACAATAGGAGACTCGAGTCTGACACTCGATCTGGCCACTGAGACTGGCGTCAGGTGTGGCACATTGACGGCACCGAAAGAAATGGGAGCTGAGGGTGGCAGTGGAGCCGCCATGGGGACCACACCCAAGAAGTAGGGTGATCCAACAACCGGGGTAAAACTGCTGAAAGCAATCGACACCGCCAAGTAGCCCACCCGCGCATGGGTGGCAATGACGATGGGACTGTAGGTGACGGCCGCCATAGTGGTTGATGCGCTGGACGAGCAGAGGCGACGGCCGCTGACGGTCATCGAATACAATCCGGCAACTGGAAGGCGAACTAGAAGCCATTGGAAAGTACAAATAGGTGCTCCCCTCCTACCTCTCCTGCAAGGATAGGCAAAGGGCACCAGGACTTCAGGGCTGGCATTGGCTTTCTCTTCAGCAGAAAGAAGGAAGGTGGGAGACATCCCACCGGGCGTGCCATCTTTTTTATTCACGCGCCACGGGTCTACCAGCGCACAACGTGTGTGCGGTGACCAGACTAAGGAGTAGGATAAGGTGACGGGGAGAATGCCAAAATCTAGCGTGTTTCGGGCACTTCCTCTCATGGCCGTATCTTCCTCAAAGTGGCACCGTGCACTCGCCTTTTACGGAGAGTCGAGGGGAGACCGAGTAGCATGAAAAGTTTCCTAGTTTTAAGGGAAACATAATTGGGATGCGGGCATTCCAGTCGATTTCTCAACAATGACCCGTGGAACAAAAAATTGGCAGGGGAAAGCGCCGCCAGGGCATGGCACGTGGACTCTGGGTGTGAGAGACACATGGAGGGAAGGGTGGTTCCGTGGGTGCGAGTGAGCAGGCGATTGTGGGGAGTCGTGTACAGGACGCCTTTCCCCACCGACTGTGAACAACGTCACGTGGAGGGTTTTGAGCAGACCAGACTCGCTCACTCGGTGTTGCAGTGTAAGATATAGGAAAGGGTAGCCCTGGAGAGAATTGTCTCCTTGGGACTTTAGAGACACGAATACACAGACTGGAGACCGGTGCAGGATGTTACTCACCATGGTCCTCTAAGGGTTAGAGTTAGAGTACAGAAATTAAAGTTAGAGTACAGAAATTAAAATTAGGGGAGGAAAAATCACCGTGGGGAATGACCCTCCGCGCGGGTGAGAATAGGAATTAAAGTACAATCACTGCAGGATTTGACTCTCCGCGATTCTTATGTGAACAAAGAAGTCGAAGAGCACAAATGTGGGGGAATGGTGTGATCGCCAGGGGCTAGAAAATGTAGGAGCAATAGATCTGTAAATAATGATAATTAATAATATAAAGTAAAAGAAAATTGAAATATGTATTTTTCTTTTCTTGATATTTCATATAGGAAACGGAAACGTGGGGGAAACGGAGCGAGAACACCTGTCTCCGTTAGTAGCCCTTCGTCCGTTCGTCGTCTCCCTGGTCCAGCTCCTGTTCCTATCCCGAAAAGATGCTTCCCAGGCCTTCTTCCTTTCCTCCTTTCATCTCTCCCCACCTTCGTCTCAGATCTCCCGGTCTCCTCCGAGACCTGCAACTCCAATCGCTCGTAAGGCCCAAGACCCCCTTTTCTCCCACCAGACCCTTTACCCTTTTCTGCCTTCCCTTTGCCGTTCAGAAACCATTCTTCCCCAAAACTTCCCTCTTCCATTTTGCCAAGCTCATGCAGCAAGGCGGCGGTCCCACCGTGGACGGTGCTTCAGAGGAGAAAGGTTCGATCCTGGATGGAACTGGTGGCGATGGTTCCGACGGCAGCTCCATGGGCGTAGCGGTTTCGGACCACAAAGATGCGAACTTGGAAGCAGACGGGACTGGGATTGGCGCTGGTGCTCCAGTGATTAACTCTGTTGGTGATGCCTCATCGGATTCCGGTAACGTCTATGGTGGAAGAGCAGCAAGGATAAGGGGGAATCTGGAGAGGGGGCTTTGTCCCATGGAACTGGAAGTGGAGGACGTTTCATATCAGCACGCAGGCCATGCTGCCGTCAGAGGAAACAGCAACGGGGAGACCCATTTTAATGTCAAGATTGTTTCGAAGGAGTTTGAGGGAAAGAACTTGGTAAAGAGGCATAGGCTTGTTTATGACCTGTTGCAAGATGAGTTGCAGTCGGGATTGCATGCTCTCTCCATTGTTGTCAAGACTGATAACGCACAGATTGAGGACTCTCCCAAAGAGTCCCACGTAACCAGGAGTCCCACGTAACCAGGACTCTATCCACCGGCTCTATCAGATAGAGTCCTCATTGTTGTTAAAACAATCAGTCTTGTACAAATATGACTTGTAATTCACACCATACATATATGAGATTTACGGCTGAGCAGAAAGGCAACGAGCCTTCTTCTACCCAGTCCTTCCTTCTCCACGTTTCCACGATTCTCTTTCCCAACATTACATGGTATAAGAGCTTTCGTTTGCTTAGCGGCACCATAGATCCATGGCCACTGACAAGCAAAACCTCTCACCTATATCCTCCAATGTCCTGCCATTCCTCCCTCTCAAACTGACCCGGGATAATTATTTACTATGGAGAACTCAATTCGTACCTCTCTTAAAAAGCCAGGGCTATCTATCCATAGTAGATGGCTCCTCTAAGGCGCCACCATCCACAGTCACCTCCATCGTCGATGAGAAGGAAGTTGTCTCCCCTAACCCAGCCTTTGTCATGTGGGAGAGGACGGATCAAATGGTCCTCTCATGGTTGATCTCCTCTCTCACAGAGCCGCTCGTCCCTCTTGTGGTCGGCCTCAACCATGCCAAGGATGTCTGGGATGCTCTTGCTCGATCCTTCGCCTCACGTTCGAAGTCACGGGAGCTTCAACTACGCACCAAGCTGCACAGTGCTAAGCGTGGCACCTCCTCTATTCATGAGTACGTGCAATCCATCAAAACTATTGCGGACGAGTTTGCTGCCATCGGCCAACCAGTAAGTGATACGGATCTTGTCATGGTTGCTCTCGCTGGTCTCGGCCCAACCTATGAAACATTTATCTCCAGCATCACCACACGCATGGAGAACCTCAACCTTGAAGATGTTCTGGCCCACCTCACTACTCACGAGACCTTGATGGCCTAACATCGCCATCTTCCGGAGGAAACCGCCAACTATCCCTCCACCAATGTTGCCACCGCCTCTCAGTCTTCCTCCAAAGGCCGTGGTCATAATACTGGCCGCAGTCGAGGCCGTGGACGTGGTCGACGTGAGCCAAAGTGCCAAATCTATCTTCAACTTGAAGAACATCGCGGATCAGAATGTGGAGAACGCTTCAATCGAAGCTTTCCAGGCGGTTATGCAGCACTGCAAGTCACGGGTGATTCAAGGAAGAACGCGAGGGTGGGGGGGAAGAAAGTCTCGGGTCAGCGAATCAGACTTACGAAGAGAAGAAAAGGATCTCGGGTCTCCTGTAGCCCAAAGGAGGGGGTGGAAGATATCCGGCAGTGAGGACGCCGAAGTTTCCGACACAAGCACTGGTCTGTGGCCTCCACTGTTTCCTCTTGGAATATGCGTGTTGGCACAAGCAGACCCGTGTGAAAAACCATGTAATTTTGTCCCCCCTGCACTCTCTTTCCAGCTGTAAGATTTAAGATATCTGAAGATACGGCGATGTTTCCCATTAGCAGGGCGAGGAGAGGACGGAACTGCAGGATTGCCATGCTTATCCACGCGCATTTCTTCATGACTTGCTTGTCACAAGTGGGGCAGTGTTTGCGCACGAAAGTTTATCGGACGCATCAAAAAGGAATGGAATCGTGTTCTGTGGGGAAGATGGGTCCCTGAACCCTCACTTCACGCCACTTGCATGCATCCGGCCCGACTCCTGAGGAGGCAAAGGCAACTCTACGGCCTACAAAAGAAACTAGGGAGCTTCTGCAGTTACGTGAAAGCCACAAGGGAGACTACGGAAGGGAGCTGTGGAGGAAGGTGCCCAGCAGGGAACATGTGCCTGACGAGCCTCCGGTGTCTCAGCAGCCCCGCCGTGGAGGGGGACTCACCGCAAGCGTATCGGACTGCACGCATGAAGAAGTCGGCAGCTGGCCCACAACCGGGTCCTCTCGGCGACTCCGTCTCAACGCCGGCGACCAGAAATGGCCACCCCCCTGTCAGAGGCGTCCAGATGTGCGAAGACACTGCCGGAGGTTTCCCTAGGGGGAATCCAAGCCCGTCCAAGGTTTGCAGTCCTGACGTCGGCAAGCATGCAGCGGGAACTATCCGCGCGCGCCCAAGTGAGCAAGTCCATGACAGTGATCTGGCAGATGAAGGATATCTTAACAGGAGCCAGCCCAAGAGCTTCCCTGCGGAAGAGTTCACCTTTACAGACTACACCGGCACGGCTCCGGGAGAGAAGCATACCACGGCGGCGAGGTGCCCGGAGGAGAAGGCCGATGTCTACACCGAAAGAGACTACAAGTTCAGTGACAGTGAATAGATTGGGCGTATCACCGTGTCTTGTCCAATGGTTTGACGACAGAGAATGTTGTCTGTAGTCTAAAGAAAACTAGACTTTGCCTGTGGAACCGTAATACATGACATATGGTGCGTCGTTCTTCTCACCTTTGTAGTTTGTACAGCACTCGTCACTTGTTCCTTCGATATCTCATCATAGGGGTAAGCCTTGCCAAAAGCTCACATGCAACTCAATCGATGTGAATCTTGCTTTGGGGAGAGTATTTATCACTCATGCTTACATGTTAATTGAATTATAAAATAGCATATAAATGAATCCTATGTACATTACTGAGGAATCATAAATATATCATTAAAACATAATTGAAATTTCATTGATTTTGTTCTCATGAATAAATATTTAAATTTGCCTCATCGGTTAATTAGCATATTTGTTTTCAAATTTAAATACCTATTACGTCAAACTTAACTTCTATCAAAGTTTGATCACGATTGTTCATCGGATAATTTTTTTTGAGTGAGTTTGTTCACGATTATTCGTCAGAGACCTTTTGTTCTGGGATAGAATATTTATAAATTTCAAGCAACCACTTGAGTATGTACCGTTCCCCTATTTAAGTAGGAGAGATTTTCTCTAAAATTGCGATAATTTCATCTACACAAACGATAATTTTGATGCGGGACGGACACGGGAGCCGACTCTATGTGATGCGGACCTCGGACTCTACATGTGGACACGACCAGCAACGCTGTAGAACCAACGTTTCAACCAAAGGTCAAAACCATATCTCAATGCATCTAATCAACACGTTAGAGCCTCAAAACTACTTGTCATTTCAATCATAGTTCAATCAACATGAATGTATACTGTCATCAGGAGCAATGCAATCAATCAAGCATTTAGGTTAGTTATCATCACTTTCTCACACATGAAGTTTAGTTTATCATCAAGATAATATCTTCAATAATCATCAAAACCATATCATCAGACATGAAGTTTTGTTATCATCAAAACCATAGCTCAACAGTTGGCATACAAAATTTGTTGAACGGCGGTCACGCCCAAATGATAAAAAGAGTACGACCTGCTAAAGTGTAGAAGCTAAAGAAAATCAATATAAAAGGGTCTTCTCGAACTACTGAAGCCTCAGGTCATCTGACACGAGCATCAGGGACTTCACCTCAAGAGGATCAGAAGAAATCCACAACAAATCGGCCTGCCCAATGAACCAACATCGACTCGGTCACGCTGAACAAACACTATCCATCATCCGATCAAGGACGAGAATATACCTGGTGGTCCGCCACCTGATGAGAAGTCCTCCTGAGGTGATAAAACATCCCTGGCCCCTCAGAACAAGGTGCCAAAGGCCTTGTCAGTGGAGGACCCGAGTAATACGGCATGGGTACATCTTCTCACCAATCAGGTCTATTAAGCGACCAGATGGCCGCCCAGCTAGGGTGAAGGCACCCCGGGTAGTGGCCCACTTCCCGAGAAAGCTACAAATGCAAGTAAAGCTGGGCCAACAGCATAAACCACAGTGTTGAAGGCCATGTTAGCAAAAAACCTCAGTGTCTGAACTAAAGGTACAAACGGTTCCAAAATTGGCCGTTTAGTGGCCTGAAGGCTTTACTAATACTTCTCGTAGTGGTTTTACAATGCCACGATCAGATGAAGGACCAGGACAACTCTCGGAGCCAGTCCGAGGCCCACAGCCCGACTCATACCTGAGCGAACGCAATGGAACAAGCTAATCCGATGCGCTCCGTCTTCCAGCGCACTCCATCTCCTGGCGTCCTCTCACCCGACGTGCAAAAATGATATTGTGAAACCCTTTCAGTGGCGTGCTCAATTAGCACCAGATAAGGATCACAAATTGGGTGTGTTTATAAGCTACCCATCAAAGAAGAAAAGACACAGATAGACAAAGAGGAGGAAGAGAAATCTCACGAGGGTGAAGAGAAAAGGTTAGAGAGAAAGCTTGGAGAAGAAGAAAGGGGTGAGAGAGGTCTCCCCGAGCCACCGTCCACCATTCTTTAACAGAGAAGGGAAGGCCTGTGTGAGGGAAGAGAGCCCCATTTTCGATACTCTATTTTACAGTCAAGGGTTTAGGTGGGTTTCGGCGATTCCCTCCAAACATCTCCTGCTACCCTGATCTTCTTAATGTCTCTATGAATGTCTGTAACTAGATGGGTGATGATATGAGCCTGCATTTCCTTTTTCGTTGTAATGCCCCAGAAAATTTTATGAATTATTTCTCGTATCTCCCTCTCTCTCCTCACTCTCTCGACTTCTCTCTCTCTCCTCTCTCTCTCCCTCACATATTCTCTCTCCTCTCTCCCCCTTTCCCTCGATTCACGGTCCAAACGGACCCCTGTCGACGTGTGGGAGGTACCGATGGGACAGGCTCGACGCGAGGATCGCACCGGTAACCTTCACCCCTCGGATCGTGGAGCGTGGAGACGCGTGCGAGCGGAAGGACGACGTGGCTCCCGTCGCCCGATCTGCACTGATTCGCGGTCTTCTCCGCACAAGAGGTAGGGGAATAGACTCCTCGTCTCGCCTAGAATCCGTTGACGCCTCTTGCGTCACCATCCGTCACCAACTTCATCATTTTTCGTGTAATTCCTATTTTGGCTGATTTTGGGCTAAATTCCTCATTTTACGTTCCTCTCTCGATTTCTGGTCCAGATGGACGCTAATCGAAGCAAGGGAGGTGCCATTGGATTGGTCGCGTCGTAAGGATCGTGTTGACGCCCACCTTTCCTCGATCTGCGGAGCGTGGCGTCGAGTCAGGCCGGGAGGCGCCACGTCGCCCTCTCGCCGGATCGGCATCGAATCACCATTTTCGCAGTAATCCAGGTAGGGGGATGGATTCCTTACCTCGTTCGGACACCGCCAGTACCACTTGCGCCGTGGTCCAATGCCCTTTGTCTCATTTTTTTTGCATATTTCTGTTTAGTTCATTTTTAATCCTTAAATGCTTGAAATTATCTCCACAGGCATCGTCTTTCAATTCTAGTGGCATGCGTAGGTTTGAAATGATGGTTTGGCATGGTGGGTTGATTTGGTTGAGTGTTTCCCCACGTCTCCCGTCGATTTCGATCGATCGGGAGGGGGTTTCGATTCCGACCTCTAGAGTCGCGAAACCCAGGTGACATAATGCACCTACCTCGGTGCGTTATAGTCATTTGGCGCACCCCTAGAGGTGCATTATATCATCCGTGAACTGAGGGTTTTCGTGTTCGGGTGGCTTTAACGCACCTCGTGTGGTGCGTTATAGCCCTGCATGTTGAGTTGAAGGCCTGTTGCCTTTAACGCCCATGTCCTTGCGCGCTACAGTCATATGACGCCCCTACTTAGGTGCGTTATATTCTGTGGTTAACTGTAGATTTTGATCATTCTAGTGGGCATAACGGCCAATGGAAAGTGCGTTATGTTCCTATAACGCCCCACCCCTGGTGCGTTATAGCCCTTATCAGTCGTGTTGTATGCCTATTGAATTTAACGCCCCTGCTCCCGTGCGTTATACTCCTATAGCGCGCCTACCTTGGTGCGTTATAGTCCTGTTTAACTATGGATTTATATGAGTTCTGTTAAGCATAGCGGTCCTGCCTTGGTCCATTATGGTATGTAACGGGGTGATCTTAGTCCGTTATAAACCTAGAGATTTCAAAAGCATGTATATGTAATTTCTAATGCAATTCATGTTTCATATGCGCCATGTTTAAAGTATTTTGTACACTGTGGCATTATTTTACATCCCAAAAGAGTAGCTTAAGGAGGTCGACAAGCTGATAGATGTTGACTTCGTAGCGGAGAACCAATACACTACATGGCTGGCCAACATTGTGCTTGTCAAGAAGAAAAATGACCAGATCTGGATTTGTGTAGATTTTTGGGACCTGAATAAAGCCTGTCCGAAGGATGATTTCCCGGTGCCAATCACCGAAGTAATGATCGATGCCACTACCGGCCATGAGGCCTTGTCGTTCATGGATGGATCATCTGGCTACAATTAGATCTGGATAGCTGAGCACGATAGAATCCACACAGCCTTCCAGTCACCTAAAGGGATTTTTCATTACAAACGGATCACCTTCGGCCTCAAGAATGCTGATGCCACCTACCAAAGGGAGATGACAAAAATATTTGACGAGTTACTCTGCAGCAAAGTCGAATGCTATATTGACGATTTGGTCATCAAGACAAGGAAGAGAAAGGACCATCTGGCTAAGCTCAGAATTATATTTGAAAGGCTACGGCTGCATGAACTGAAAATGAATCTGTTGAAGTGCGCCTTTGGCGTCTCCAGTGGAAAATTCTTGGGTTTCATTGTCAGATACCGGGGAATTGAGATAGACCCCGCAAAAATCAAGGCTATTCAGGAGCTGCCTCCTCCAAGGAACCTGACAGAGTTACGGTCATTGCAAGGCCGGCTAGCCTACGTCCGTAGGTTCATCTCCAACCTATCTGGGAGGTGCCAGCCATTCCACAAATTGATGATGAAGGATACCCCGTTCTAGTGGAGCAAAGAATGCCAAAGGGCTCTTGACCAGCTGAAAGAATATTTGAAAACCCCGCCAGTCCTGGGGGCACCTGTTAAAGGGCGGCCATTGATCCTCTACATAGCTGCCACTGAATATTCTCTGGGGGAATGCTTGCCCAAAGTAATGAAGAAGGAAAAGAGCAAGCCCTCTACTACCTCAGCTGAAGACTGGTCGGGGTTGAAGCAAAATACACACCAATTGAAAAAGTCTGCCTCGCACTGGTCTTCGCGGCCAAGAAAATGAGGCACTACATGCTGTCCCATGAAATCAAGCTGATATCCAGGGCTGATCCGATCAAATATATACTCTCCCAACTGGCCCTAAGAGGATGACTGGGTAAATGGGCCGTCATTCTCATGGAGTTTGACATTTCTTTTGTGCCGCCAAAGGCCATTAAAGGCCAAGCCATTGCAGATTTCTTTACAGCACACTCGGGGCCTGAAGACTCTCTGTTAATCACAAAGCTCCCTGAAGATGAAACTTTGGAGGTAGGTCAGATCTAGCAAGCCACATGGCAACTATACTTCGATGGTGCATCGAGAATAGAAGCACCCCCGTCTGGGCAGACAAGAATTAGAGCGGGGGTGGGCGTCATCCTCAAATCCCCTTGGTGAGGACACCCGAGCCAGAATACGGATCGACTCAGCGAGCCGTCGGTACCGGACATGAAGCATGACCCAGTCGACACCGACCTCTTTGTGGCTGGGAGACAGTCTGGAGTCTTCATAGGTGCTTTGACACTGTAAGATATATATATAAATATATATATATAGAGAGAGAGAGAGAGAGTGAGTGAGTGACTTGAGGGGAGAGAGAGAGAGGGGAGGGTGTTGGACTTGTCGATCTTATAGATGGACTCGATGTTCATCAGAGAGAAGCCCCTCTCGTTGTCGAAGATGAGTAGAGTCGCATCTATCCCCATTGCCATGATGTCCTTCGAAGTGATGACGAACTCCAAGGGCAGGTCCACGCCGGTCGGGTACTCATTGTCCTTCGTGTTCCATCGTAAGCATCACTATGTGAAGGAGAGGCAAAGAAGCAAATTAAACATGAGAAACCAGCATGCACGAGCTTGTTGTTAACTGTTACCGGTTAATGCTGGGGGTGACCGAGATGCGCATTTGGGCAAATGGGGGTAGTGGCTTCGGGAGAAGCCTTGCCTCCTTAGGAAGGATCCCCAAGAGAGTCACGTGGGGGCTCCCCCCTCCTTCCAACCCTGCCCCCTTCCAGCACCTCCCTTCTCACCACCAGGCTCCCCCTTCTGCTCTCTTCTTTTTCCTCACATGGGGGAGCTCCACCTCCCTCTTCCTCCTTATCCATGCTAGACTACCACCGCCTCCACCTCTCTCGACCACACTTCTTCTACTTCTATAGATAACAGGGTAGGGGTAATGTAAAGGGGTAGAAGGGGTGTATGTAGGGAGTTGGTGAAAGGGAGAGGGTACTACAGGCTAAGAAAGAGGAGCTAGAAGGAGACCCCGGGAGATCTCCCTTATGGCTCCGGGGAGGTTTTATTGATGGGTTTAGAGATGCTACCAACAGTAGGGATCGATGTGTGAGGGGTGCAGTGCGTGTGCAAGAGTGTCTTGCATTGGTGGATGTGTGCAAATGTATTTTACACATGATGGATGTGTACACGAGAATGTCCCATGTATGTTTAACATCCGCAGTTCAAGGATGGACATGTCCCATGCCAGGGAACATGTCCCATGCCAGGGGTAAATCCATAGTATATGTGCATTTGTGTGAAAATGAGAAGAGAGAGATAGCATCGCCCGTAGAGGCTGCAACAATCCGTTCTCTCTCCCCTTCTCTCTCTTGCTTCTCTTAACTTTAAGTCAGATGAGTACAATGAGGATAGCATGTCAGTCATGAGATTGTACTCCATAGAGAGGATGCAGAGTTATGTACTCTAGAAACGGGCTCGGTAATGACTCTAAAGGATCATCAGCATTATCTTAGGGACTTAGAGGGTGGACTCAGTGAGTAGACTCACATTTAGCCTGACTCTTAACTCCGCTCGAGCACGTCAACTCTGCCATCAGGTACATGTGTTTTTTTTTGTAGGTACACGTGTCATCTTCGGGTTCCGTTGGCATGTATGTTGTTCCACTACTGCTAATATAAGGACGATAGTATGTGTGTCTACCACTTGCACTGACATGTTATAGCCTTGTATTTTGATTATATATGACTTTTGTTATCATATATTGACTCGGGGGTTATCAACAAATGGTATTAGAGCCGATGGCACATCCCCTCAGCTACTGGAAGACGCCACCGAATTTTCTAAAAAGATTCGGGGCAAGGACAAGAAGGGACTTCAACTCTTCCCAATTACACTTCTCTTCCAATCTTCTCAGCTCTATGTGTCTTCTTCTGAGTGATTAGGCCTCTATTTATAGGCTCGAGAGAGAAGGGCGCGTGGGAAACACGTTCCCACCCAGGGAAATTAGATAAGAGGTGCTCCGTTGGAAGTCCACGTGTCTGGAGATGAAGGCGCGTTGTCCACGTGACTGAATTTTCACTTGAGACTTGCCTTGGATCACATGCCCAATCATAAGCTTCCTGGGTTCACATGCCCATCACTAAAATCTTGGATCACGTGCCTCACTTAACTTCCACGAGCAGGAGATGAAATTCACCTTTGTGCCACCCAAGTGTTTGATCCTAGTTGCTTAAGCCTTTTCATACTTAAATCCCTGTCACCAAAATAGATGACATTTCATCAAACATCTTGTCATCATAAGTGAATATTCAATATGCATTGACCTATGAAAATTGAGTCATGATAAAAGTAATGGATTAAGCTGAAGAAGCACAGACCTTAATTCAAATAGTGCAAGATATGTACAGACCTTGAAACACTAGACAATGCATGTGCATGGACTTTAGTATACAACAATGACAATGTGCACCGACCTTTGTACTATCGCTAACGCATGTGCACAGACCTATGCTATGCATATGCATAGACCAAAAATGTGCTCAGACTCTAAATGCTGTATGTGCATGGACCTTGTAACGCATGTTAAGTAAAGTGCATTGACCTTTGCATGTAATAATGAACATGTGCTCCGACCATGATATGCAGGATGTAAGTGTGCACAGACCTTAGAATGCATGATGCAATCATGTGCATCGACCTTGTGATGCAAGATGCAAATGTGCATAGACCTTGCCTTATGCTAGATGCAATGTGCATCGAACTTTGCATTGCCAGATATAATGTGCATTGACCTTATGAAGTACGAGGTCTAATGTGCATCGACCTTATCTCATTCCAGATGCAATGTGCATCGACCTTAGTATGCAAGGTGCGAGATGTGCATCAACCTATGTATGACTCAGGTAGATGTGCATCGACCTTATCCATGACTAAGGTAGATGTGCATCGACCTTACGCATGACTAAGGTAAATGTACATTGACCTACATATGTAATGCTATAAGCGTGCACCGACCTACAAATGCCTTGACATGCAACATGCATCGGCCTTAGGGAGAAACATATACATACTAGCATCGATCTTAGTGAGTACACGTACACACTAGCATCGTCCTTAGTATGTACAAGGTCTATCATGTATCGACCTTAGTATGAACAAGGTCTATTATGCATCGACCATAATATGAAATGTATGCACATGAAGTTATAAAATACTAATAGTGTTGTCATAATAAAAATAGATTCAGAATATCAATATTCCCAATATCCACAAGCTGAAGACGAAATGTATTGTTTTCAATCATCAAAACTTAATAGAAAATTAAAATGCCTCGTGCCAGGGATTGGGGACCCGGGCAAGGCAGTCGTGCTTCTTCGGTTCGGGTCGGGAGGCCCGAATGGGGTGCTGGGGAGCCCTACCCCTGGGCTAGGAGGTCAGTGTGGGGAGCTGGCTCGGTGGGAGCTCAGGGTTGACAGACCAAGCTGAGTGCTAAGGAGCTGAACACCTTGTGGTGGAGACCCACACTGGAAGTTGGCTTGGCTGGTGCTTGGGGCTGGAGACCCTAGCGAACTACAGGACTGGAGACCGAAACATAGGACGCAAGGATTGCGTCGGAAGCCGGTCGAGACTGGGCCCGGGGAGTAATGCCTGCCCGGGCTGGGCTTAGTCCGGAACCCCTACGGGCATCGGTGGCTAGGGAGCCGATCCTGACGCTCGGCCTAGCTGTCGGGGATGGTTGCTAGCATGGCGCCCTTGTGGCACCAGAGGAAACAGGAGCTGGGGGTGACGGTGGAGCCGCCACGGGGACCACATCTAGGAAGTAGGGTGATCTGATGACTGGGGTGAAGCTGTTGAAAGCGATCGGCACCGCCAAGTAGCCCACCTATGCGTGGGTGGCGACGGCGATGGGACTATAGGCGACGGCCGCCATAGTTGCTGGAGTCCTAGACAAGCTGAGGCGATGGCCGGGAGTGGTCATTGCACACGATCTAGCAACTGGGAGATGAACTGGAATCTACTAGGAAGTACGAACATGTGCTCTTCTGCTACCCCTCCTGCAAGGATAGGAAAAGGTCACTCAGACTTCAAGGCTGGCACAGACTTTCGCATCAGCAAAAAGAGGGAAGGTGGGAGATGTCCCATCCGTCATCCCATCCTTTTTGTTCTACACCCGGGAGGTCCGCTGGGGTGGTGTGGGTGGTGACTGGAGTGAGGGATAGGGTAAAGCCACGGGAGAGATGCCAGAAGTTAATGGGCCTCGGGCACCCCCTCTCATGACTGGATTCGCCTCAAGGTGGCACCATGCACTCGCCTTTTACGGAGAGTCAAGGGGAGACCGAGTGACACGGGAGGCTTTTCAGGTTAACGGGAAACGTGGCTGGAATGCGAGCATGCCAGTCAATTTCTAGACAATCACCCGTGGAACCGAACGTTTAACTGGGGATGCGCCGCCAGGGTGCGACACATGGACTCAGGGAATGAGCGACACGTGGAGGGAAGAACAGTTCCATGGGTGCGAGTGTGCAGGCGACTATGGGGAATCATGCACAGTATGTCTTTCCCCACCGACCGCAAGCAATTGGTGTTTATTTACATCCGATTGAATCCGAAGACCTTCATTCCATGCTGAAGCAGAGTCCGTATTCCTGAAGCCCAGGATGAAGACCCGAGAGTACTTTGCAGCTGTAGGTTCATCTCAGACTGGGTTGTGTTGGCCGGGGGTGAAGGGTGCTAGGGTTTACGCTAGGTGACACAGAGGGTAGCTAGAGGCCCAAACGTGGATGCGAGAGTAAATGTCCAACTGGCAGTGTAACACTGAGATGTATATATTTTTACAGGCGAAAGAAAAAGACAAAGGGGTAGCTGAGTCCCCTCCAGCCAAGTCTGCTGATCGTCAAGAGGGTCCATCCCTCCGCGATAAAATGAAGAGACTGTACTCATTCCCCCGAGACAAGACTCGACTCTTCTTTGAATGGGCCACAAAGTATGACAAAATTACTCTCCCGGAGCCGAAGCGGCCAAGTGACATCAGAAGAAAAGATCATCCTCAATTCTGCCCGTAACACCAAATGCTCAAGCACACTATCAAGGAGCACTATGTTTTCAAAGACACTATTGAGTCTTTAATTAAGAAAGGGGAGCTCCAAATGGGGGATCTCAAAGTCGATCCTCTATGCCTGCATGAAATGCCCACCTGGGAGGCAACAATTAATGTGGTATCCCTATACCAGCAACTACCCGATGAATTAGCGGAAGCCTATACTCAACACACCTATGAGGCCTATATTCTAGCTCCAGCAGAAGATCAAGGAAACTAGCACACCGTGCCTGTAAAAATAAGAAGAAGGGTAACGCCTCACTGTGGCCTGGGAATTCATATACGGGGTGTCACACCTTAGCTGGAACACCTGGTTGTGGCCCCTGTCTAGCATGAGACGGCTCCGTAGTTGGTCATCAGAAGGTTCACCACGAATAAAAAGAAAAATGTCCCCATGCGGGTGCATAAGGAAGCCAGACCGGCAGTGGAACGGCTCCAAGAAATCATTAACGGGCTAGATGAATATGAACAGCCTGAGATCCGACCTATCTGGCTGAATGAATACATCCCTTGGGAGTAGCTCGAATCCCTGAAATTAACAACAGAGCCCGAAACTGAAGTCGAAGCTAAAGTTGAAGAACTCGGCATATGGGATGAACCTCCAAAGGAGCAGTCATCCGTTGTGAAGAAAAAGAAGAAGAAATGCAAGAATAAAAGAAAAGGCCTTGCCGTATCTTGCAATACCTTTGCAGCTCTATTTGAAACAGTCTAAATCTCTGAAGAAGAAGATGAAGAAATATGTCTCACACCAGTAGAGGTAAATCAAGCTGAAGCTTCTACCTCTCAGCACGCTACTAGGTCTGGAAGAAATGGGGGCATCCCCCTGAAGTTAACCACAACATCATGTTATGTGGTGAACAACCATACCAGGTTCCCTAGCCTGAAGTCAAAGGTGCAAAAATTTCTCTTCCACCAGGGCTCTACCCTGAACATGCAAGTAGCAGGGAGGTCCCCTCCTTCACTGAATTTTTGTTATCTCGAGAAGGTAGGCAGCCACGCCCGCAGCCACAGTGGAGGGTCAAGGCCACTCCTACCTTACCCCTAGGAGTGTCTCCTCTAGCAAACAAAGACCAAGCAGGCGTTCCAAGCTTCATCAAATTTATACAAGGGAAAGAGCTGGCCAAATTGACATAGCGAGTTCAGGGGGCACTTGAAGAAAAAGAAGAATCACCTGTTGAGCCAGCTCTTCAAGAGCACCATGAAGGCAGGCAAAAAAGGTCTGAAGAACTGAGGTTCTCCAAAGTCAGAAGCACCAGCAGCACTTGCCCATCTCGGCCGCGGGTGCACAATGATCATGGAACTGTTACTCCGTGTAGATGTTGGGAGTCTATTTCTGTGGAAGCAACCATAATCTCCAAAAATGACTCACAGGAGTCAAAAGCTGAAAAAAGTCATCCCAACCTTGAGGGCGCTCCACCTGTGAGTCAGCATCTAAGCTGCATAGAATCTACACCGCTAACACCAGGGCTGCTTCTCTAGCATAGTAAACAGCCAACTAGCTCGCAAGAAGGCAAAGCTGAAGCCCCGCCATTAGGCAAAATGAGACAAGAACATATCTATGAGGCCCTCGAAGTGGAAGAAGATGACAAAGGCCTCTTTGGCCTACAATCGGTTCCCCTGGAAATAGAAGATGTCGGCTAAGTCACTGTTGATGAATTGGTCTAAATAAACCTCAGCACGAAGGATGATCCTAGGCCAATCTTTCTCAGCGCCCTTTTACTACCTGAAGAAAGGGGGCAATATGTAAAGCTACTCCAAGAATTCTGAGATTGCTTTGCTTGAAATTATAAAGAAATGCCAAGCCTCAGTCCTGCAGCTGGCTAACATATCCTGGCCATTGACCCTAAAGTCGAGCTAGTGAAGTAGCCACCTCGGCAAATAAGACCCGAATTAATAAGTTAGGTCTGCAAAGAGGTCAACAAACTCATAGATGTTGACTTTGTGGCGGAAAATTAATACACTACATGGCTAGCCAACATTGTGCCTATCATGAAGAAAAATGGCTAGATCTAGATTTGTGTGGATTTTGAAGATCTGAATAAGGCTTGTCCTAAGGATGACTTTCTGGTGCCAATCACCGGAGTCATGATCGATGCTACTACCAGCCATGAGGCCTTGTCGTTCATGGACGGATCATCCGACTACAATCAAATCTAGATAGCTTAGCATGACCGAATCCACATGACTTTTTGGTCACCTAATGGGATATTCCACTACAAACGGATGCCCTTTGGCTTCAAGAATGCCAGCTCCACTTATCAAAGGGCGATGATAAAAATATTCAACGAGTTACTCTATGACAAAGTCGAATGCTATATTGACAGCTTAGTCATCAAAACAAAGAAGAGGGAGGATCACGTAGCGGACCTCATAATTATATTTGAAAGGTTATGACGGCATGAGCTGAAGATGAACCCGATAAAGTGCACTTTTGACATCTCCAGTAAAAAATTCTTGGGCTTCGTCGTCACATACAGGGAAATTGAAATAGACCTTGTCAAGATCAAAACTATTCAGGAGCTGCCTCCTCCAAGAAACCTAACAGAGCTGCAGTTATTGCAAAGACGGCTAGCCTACATCCTTAGGTTCATCTCCAACTTGTCCGGACGGTGTCAACCGTTCCATAAATTAATGATGAAAGATACCCCATTCCATTGGGGTGAAGAATGTCAAAAGGATCTTGACTAGCTGAAAGAATACTTGAAGACCCTGCCAGTGTTGGGAGCACCTGTCAAAGGGCGGCCACTAATCCTATACATTGCCGCCACCGAATGTCCAGCTTATCTCAAAATGGACAAAATGTACCAACTCATGGAGTTGGCTGAAGGTGATATGATAGTCTTGCAGTATCAGAACAAATTTATGGAATTGGGTCGATATGCTCCTCATATTCTTGGTGATGAAGGACTAAAAATTAAACAATTTTTGCATAGTTTGAAGTCAGAGCTACAGCAACCTTTTATTGCAACTAGAGTGGCAGAGTTAGATGTGGCTTATCAAGCAACAGCAGCATTAGAGTTAGATATGGCAAGATCTTGAGGATGAACCCAAGTTGAGCCAATGCAGCAAAGTGTACAGCATCAGCAGGCTAGTAGTCAACCAAGTGTGATGGGGGTATCATCTTCTGTTCCTTCTGCCAGTGGTACTTCCTCCATGAAATCCAAATTTAGGCCGATGTTCAGGAAATCTAAGAAGTAATATGACCGACAAGCTTCCTCTGGTACCGTGCAGCAAGCAACACCCTCTTCTTTTTGATGACAGGGATCGGTGGCTAGTTAATCGAGACCATGTCCGAAGTGTGGTGGTAGCCATTTGGGTAGACCGTGTTCGATGCCCGTGGTGTGTTTTCGATGTAATCGGGTGGGAAATGTGGTTCGTACTTGTCTGTTGAGCCGAAGCAGCTTGTTCCATTTTCACAACCACAACAGTTCCGACCTCCGCCACCAACACAGTCACAACGGTATTCGCAAGCATCAGTATTGTCATTACAGCAGTCTATTGTTGCTGGAAAGAAGCAGAAGGGGAGAGTCATGCATATGACTCGTTCTGAAGTAGTTGCATCTCATATCGTGGAAGGTACTATTATGATTTATGGGCATGCAGCTCGCATTTTATTTGACTCAAGTGCTCCTCATTCATTTATTTCTGAAGATTTTGTTGCTTGTATTGAGGATCCGACATCAGAGATGTCTTGTGAGTTGGTAGTTGAATTTCATTTTGGGGAATTCATGTTTACGCCTTTCTGTCATGATGAGACTCCTATAGTGATTGCGAATCAGCAGTTGCCAGCTAGGTTATATGTGTTGAAGCTAGTAGACTATGATGTTATTCTGGGCATGGATTGGTTAGAGAATTATGGATCCGTAGTTGATTGTAAAACGAAGAAGGTTTATTTTCAGCCATCTGGGAAAGTTGTAGGTGCCCGGGGGAGTCGGGGGTGTATGGACATAGTGTGGAGAATGAGAGTGTCTCATGAGTACCTATAGAGGAACAAAAGAAACGTTAGAACGTTGTGATCACCATAGGTGTTTACTTGAACCTCACAGTGGTGATGATCACGGGGAGATGATCCAAATAGGGAGATGGTAGGTTCCCTCTTCCTCGTCCTCGGCCGGCCAAGGACAAGGAGCCCTGCTATGTCCCTTATGCTGAAGTCCTGCAACGTAGTTCAAAGAAAAATGAAAAGAAAAGCCATTAGTAAATCAAACAGTGTAGTATCTATTCTAATAGAATGGACAGAATGAAAATGATGGTGGCAAGGTTACCTGGGGGTGGTGGGAAGGAGGGAAGCCATGTATAGTGTTCTTGAAGAAGAGAATGAAAAACTAAAGTTTTTGTGAGAGAAAAAGTGTTAGAGTGTGATTCTCTATTATTCCCTTGGGTGTGATGCTCAAGATCTAGTTCCTGCAATGGGATCTAGCCGGGGTGCGACTCTCCAAGCCGAGGTGCGACGCCGAGGCAACCGTTATCGTCACGTTCGTGTTTCGATTCTGCTTCGGTTCGTCCAGATCTCACCTCTGGATTACAAATCACCCACAGCCGTTTCCTGAGCATATCCATCCAGGTAAAATTACCAAAGGTACTTCTACGAGTCAGGAGCATTTTGGCACTGGTTTCACGTCAATCAGAGCTTTGGATCGCCGGCAACAAGTCTGACGGTGAAGCCGCGCAAATCTGTCCGAGCCTACTGTCCAAATCTGTCCAGATATCAAATTCTCTGATACGAGAATTATAAAAATCTCCTCTCAGATCCATTAACTCTGAGATATTTTAGTGGTCGTAGCTCTCCCTGTCTTCTTTTCAACGCCGCCAACCTCGCATCGTTCGGAGATCTGTGCTGATAGTGGCAAATATTTTCGTGAGACTGCGCTGACCACCCTGTGCAGATCCGATCCAGAACTAGAAGCAACTTTCAGAAGCTGCCCTGTCTCCCTCCATTCATATCTGACCAAGCCCTTTGGTCTGGGTCTTCCTCCGGACGTCTCCGGCGATCTGCAATAAACGGCGACCCGTTCCGACATCGGGAACCATTTTTTCGATAATTATTTATCTATCTGTGTAGTTCTGTGTGAGCAGAACTAGAGGCCTGGTGCAGGCACCGTCCCGCTCAAATCTGATCAGATATGATCACAAAAACTTGTCTAGGGCATTCTTCATCTTGTCGCCGACATTCTCCAACAAACTACACCCTGATCAGACGTCGGATCTAGCCGTACCGATTTTCACAAGTTTGCTACACCGTGTGACCAGCGCGGACAGAATTGCTCGGGCTTCTATCGGCTCACCCGATCGGCCCCGACTCGCCTCCCTCGTCTCCTACGAGTGCGGCCCATCAACCTGTGTTCCAGCAGACCTAAATTTGTGTTTGTATCCCTTTACCTCTCTGCATGGAGTGGGCCATATTTCTGGAATTGTAATAATATTTATTTATTATGTATCAGGGTTGTCGGATTCGGCCAGGATTTCTTCCCCACGCGCTAGTCGTGGAGGTACGTGCATCATTCCTACACTCACATAGCTTATTTAGTATATTTTCTATCATGCTGCGTTTGTGAGAATAGGGTCGTATCCAAATTGCAAGTCACCATGATTGTGAGAGTGAGAGCCGTTCCTTAGCTCCAATCGAGCACCGAGCTCGAATTGTATACCCTAGGTGACAGTGGTTCCTTAACCACTGCGATCTCATGTTTCCCTCACAAGGGACGATCGTCGGGCTAGAGTGAGTTTCTGTTGAAAGACGTCTCCACCCAGAGAACACCACGGTGGTCAGCCGCCCAACTTGCCTTTAGCGTGCTAGTGCTAGCCGCACATCGAGTCCGTCGTACGTCTTAGCCTGGTCGCGTCATTCGTCCCGCATCAAATTGGTATCAGAGTTGCGGGTTAAGTCTAGGGTAGTCTATCATAGTATCATCTAAGTCTAGGGTTGCATGTCATCCTTCTATTCGGTATATCAAAAGGTATTGCTTGAATGATAGGTTACGCCTATCGGGAAGGCAGCACACTTGCGTGAGTTGGATCTTCGGATCAACACCTCTACCACGTACTGGATATTGGTTGAGTCTAGGTTCCTTAGTTTGCATTAGTTAGTGCATTCCAAGCTTTGTGTCGTTGCATGCCCACCCGGTGAGGTACCTAACACCATCACCCCGCACCTATGGCAAACCCACGGGATGTCGCATCTGGAGACCTACACTCCTTGCACGAGGCGATAATAGCCCTCATGGCCTGGATGGACCAGTCCGAGGCGACCTTTAGGAGCTTCTCAGACTGTATGGATGGCCGGCTTAGAGCCATGGAGAAACGGATGGAGTCATCCGACAGATCTGTCCAAGGTCTGGTCGGACAGCTAGATAGAATGTCACACGGGGACCCTCCTGGAGCGGCCCAGGACCCACCCGCACCCACTCCGGCGACGGCCCAAATCCAAGTCGCTCCCATGGCCTAAGTCCAGCCCGCTCCAGCCGCCCAGGACCAGCCCGCACCTGCTCCTCAGCCCGCCCCTCCCCGGGCCATCGAGCCATAGCATCATGACCTTGGTCTAGAGGACTATGGGTCCGATAATGCCTATGAGGGGTATGGCCGACACCGTCGTGGCTTTCATCAGTTGAGGGATGAAGAGGATGATAGAGTCCTCAGGACCGTGTGAGCAGACCCTCCTACTTTTGATGGGTCCTTGGACCCGAAGGTCTATCTTGATTGCGGGGCCGGCATGGACTGGTACTTCGAGTGGTTCGAGATGACGGACCACCGGAGAGCCAAGTTCACTAAAATGAAGCTATTAGGACAAGCGCAAACTTATTGGAGTGATGTTGAGAGCTTGCTATTTCAGTGCCTGGAGCCCCAAGTTGAATCTTGGAATGAGATGAAGAACAAGCTTCGGCTTAAGTATCTTCCGGCCACGTACCGTCAGAGGCTCATTGACAGGTGGCAGAATCTCAACCAAGGGGATCGGTCTGTGTGTGAGTACATCGCAGAGTTTGATGATTATTTTTTATGATGTGACAACTCGGAAGAGAGCACGATGCCTGTTTCTCACTTCCGTTGTGATCTGCGGCCCCACTTTCAATATGAACTCTTTCACCGCAATGTAACCACCCTGGAGGCTGCATATCAGGTCGCTCTCGAGTTAGAGCAGTTTCAGTCAGAGTTTGCTCCCGTCCAGCGATTGGGACCATCTATCAGCATGGGTCCGACCCTCATACCACGCCCAGTTCTTATAGTTAATTTTCGGTTGCTCGTCCCCCAGAACCTCCTCGCTAGGACCCTACTGCTCTCAGGCCTCGCACTTTCCCTCCAAGGGATCCTTCCCCTCGCCAATAGATGTCATTCCCCACCCGGGCCCTTAGCAGCCCACGTTGCCTGCCCGACCCCAGCTACCACCACCCCCGGCTCGTTGAGAAGACAAGGGAAAGGGGCCAATGACTGGTGGAGCATCTTCTAGCACAGGGCCGCGTGACTAGTGCTATAGGTGTGGTGGGATTGGCCACTTTGCGGCCAAGTGTCCCACTTGGGAATCATTGGTTGTTTCAGACACTCCAGCCCATGACCCCACATCAGAGCTAGTGCCGGTTAGCTATGAGGCCGATCCAGAACTCGCAGAGGAGTTCTTTGATGGGCTTTTAGAAGAGCACGTTGCCATCCCGGGTACTCAGCCCCAGGACAATGTGCCATTGGGTGTGATCCTCCAAAACCTCTAAACCCCCATTAAGAAGTCAGTAGGTACGTGTTAGGGTGTCTAGGAGTTCCCAGCTTTGGATTGTGTCGTTTGTATGTGAGTATTACTTATGGGTGTCTAGGTTTGTCTAGGGTCATGTATGTCTGTTTGCTTATACAGTTTGTTTATGGAATTTACATAATGTCATCCCAAAGGCCAGCAATGCACGTTTAAGGAGTTAGCTGATGCACACCGACGCACCCATGAGTTTCAAAAGGGAGAGTACGTCATAATCAGGGTCATACCTGAATGGTTTCCCCTCGAGGACTATAAAGAAACTCTAGGCCTGCGGTGCCAGTCCTTTCCGAGTTGTGAAACAAGTGGGTTCGAATGCGTACGTTATTGAACTACCACACGTCTATGGTGTCAGTTTGACGTTTAATGTTTCAGATCTGGTAGCATATCGGAATCCCGCGGTGATCCCTAGTGAGCTTTTGGACTTTCTCCTCCTGTTATGAGTGACACACCACCCGAGAGCTTTTTGGTCGGCTCCACCTTGGCCCTTCGCATTACCACCTTGGGGTTATGTGGGGGGGGGGTTGCGGGGGGGCCGCGCCCCCCCTACTCGTAAGGTTGGGGGCTTCGGGGCGTGAGTCCCGAGGCAATTTTTTGAGGTGCGTTATATAATTCTCTCCATTTTTTTCCACTGATCGCTGGAAGGCCATAGTCTTGGCCGCCCATACCCTTGGGTGACCAGACTGCTGGCCACCCAGCCCATTCCAGGGTGGCCACACAGCTGGCCGCCTCGTCTTCAAGAAGGCCAAACTGTTGGCCGCCCTCACCCTCAAGAAGGCCATCGACCTGGCCACCCAACTCCTTTCGACGACCAGAACCTTGGCTGCCTCCTATCAACTGTCCGTCAACCCCACGATCTGCCCACTCCGAGCACGTCTTCCAAAACTACTCCCACTCTGGGAGGTTTGAGACTCATGTAGCCTCACACGCACTCTATTTTCGAATGTTTTAGAGGGAGATTGCCCCCACATACAAAATCCCATTCCAAAACCATCTCATGGAGCAGGGGGGTTGGACACTTCGTGAAGGGGGGATACTTCGTGAAGGGTTTGGACGTTCTTTGGGAGGAGGAGAGGTTGGTAGTTCGAACCCAGAGAAAGCTGTGAGCACGAGAGCACCTTCCCTGACCTTCCTCTAGCAGTAGAACCTACCGTCAGAGGGCTCCGCTACGGACGAGTCCTAGTTGCAGGGGCGGCCATGTCGATGGCCGCCCACCACCCTTGAGCGGCCACAATGCTGGCCGCCTCCTGTTGGTTGATGGGTAGTCCCGTCTTTCCTCTCCCTTGTTCTCCATTTTGCTGATTTCTAGTTTATTCTACTGCATCCATGCATGATAGGTTTTCCTAGGTCCTACTTTTAAAAGAGGTTTTTTTCTAATCCAAAACATAGGGAAGGCGGATGGTCGAAAGTCTCGGCCATCCCCCTTCCCACCCTCTTCCCAGTACAATCACCCCCGATTGCATGTTTTCTTTTTAGTTTGAACATATACTACACTATCACAGTCTAATGGGTTTATTCTCTCTATTTGCTGGTTAATTTGTAGGGACTTCGTCATCGACTCGCAGAGCTCCGCATTCTTGGCCGGTCGAGAGTGAGGACAGGAAGAACCCACATCTCCCGTTCCTAAGGCATTCATAATCATCCTACCCCTGTGAGGCCCAGGTTTAAGTCTCTCGCGATCACTCCATTTCTTCTTTTCTAACCTGTGCATTTGAGGCTGCAGCAGCATATTCGGGAAGAGGCTGCACACACACCTTGTGCATGGCCACACGACTTTTTGACGCCTACAACATTCTGGCGGTCACAGTGGGACTATTGATTACTCACTGTGAGTCTTTATATTGAAGTTTACTGCATTCATTTTCCAGCAAATAGCCTTTTCCCAATTTTATTTTTCATTTTTAGTTGCTCTTTGCGCTTGTTTTGTGCTTGGTAGACCTGTGGGGCCAAAACAGGGGGCGGCTAGGTTTCTGGCCGCGGGTTTGCAAAATCACTTCTCTTTTTATTCATCCACACAAACGGGGAAGGTTTCAGAGATGAAAGAAGAAATACATCCTCAAAGTTAGGGGTGTCACTCCCCAGCCAGCACCGCCACCGGTGGACCCTGTCTGGTATGATACGGTCCCTCGACTGGTCATGAGGCGGCCTACCTTCAACAAGAAAGAGCATATCCTGGTGCGGATCCACAAAGAAGTAAGCTCAGCGGTTGAGAGACTCTAGGCCATCATTGATGGGCTTGAAGATTATGAACAACCCGAGATCCGGCCTGTTGAGCTGAAAGAATATGTCCCCTAGGAGGAGTTCGAATCCCTCGAGCTGACCCCCGAAGTAGGCAGAGCAAGAGCCTCCCTTGTGGGGTGAATTTCCTCAAGAGTAGCTACCGACTATTGTAGAAAAGAAGAAGAAAAAGAGAAGATCCAGAGGTAAGAAGAAAAAAGAGGTCGTCGTCACCTGCAACACCCTCTCGGCACTGTTCGACACAGTCCTCTCTCTGGAGGAAGAAGAAGAAGGGACATCCCGTGAACAGTCGGAAGTGAACCAGGCCGAAGCATCCACCTCTCAGCATGCCACCCGGTCGGGGAAGAAATGGGGATGCCCTCCTCAGGACAGCTACAACATCATGCTCAGGGGCGAGCAGCCATACCAAGTCCCTGAACCTAGGGTTCAGGTTACGGAGATCCCCCCACCATCGTGTCTTTATCCCGAGAAGCCGAAGAGTCAGGGCGCTCCCTCTTTCGCCGAGTTCCTTCGGGCCCGCACAGAAAAGCAGGTGCGCCTGCAAGGACCACAGCCAACCAAGAGAGCTGGCAGCCTCCCAACCCCACCCGCCAGTAATCCTTCGACTCTACCGGTGGCGGTCCTGTCCCAGTCAGTGGAAGAATTTGACGATATCCCTAACCTTGCCAAATTTATGAAGGAAAAAGAGGAGGCCCAGTAGCCTCCGCAGGCTCAAGCAACTGTACCAGATCTAGCGGAGGACTCACTTTCTGACCCAGCACCCCAGGCCCAGGCTGGGGGCAGACGCGACAAGGCCGAAGAAATGAAACTGCTCAAGGTTCGGGTTGCCGACCGAATAGTCAGGCATCTCAAGAAAATCCTGGCCCGGTTTACCATCTGGGAGATGCTATCCCTGGAGGAAGAAACACGGCAAGCCATCATTGTCGTGCTCCAGATGCCAGCTCACCTTGAATCCTGTTTGGCGGAGATGCCCCCGGAGGTGGCCGTGGCCTTCACAGAAGATGACATGCTCTTGCCCACCTGCAGTCATAATAGGCCACTCTACATGAAGGGGTAGCTGAATGGACAGCCCATTGTGGACGCACTAAAATTTGTTTTGATTATTCTCTTCTTCTCATTTGTTTGGCGTTAGTTTATTTGTCTATTTAGTGTGAGGGCGTGCCAGTCACCTAGATGAGGATTTATTCGGGCTTCACGGAAGCCCATGGTGCACTCGATCTGACTTTGTCAGGTGATTGTGTGGTTCGAGTCGGGACTGTGAATGGTGAGTGGAGAGAACCTTTCCTTATCAACTTGCTTGATTCCTATTTTAATTGATACACATAGTATTAGTTTTGGTTGTCTGTGCGATTTGGGGGTAAACAATTCAACCCTCCCTTCTTGTTTACTTGCTATTTGGGCCAACATGGATGATCGGAGATGATGGCGGCTTGGTGGCGTGCGGGTGAAGGGGAGGTGGCGGTTCTTGTTCGCTGGTGAGGCCTTGGATGTGCTCGTGGCGTGTGGCCGGCACACGCGGGCTTCGTTTACTCCCCTTAGAGTTTGAGGCCTCTATCGGGTAGGGGGATGGACTCTACCCTCATCCCATTGCTTTCCCTTACCGAACCATGGGTTTTGACGTGAGAGCGAAGGTTTAGTGTATTTACGGGGGGATTTCCATGTTAAGGGCCGTGAGGAGAGATTCTTAGTGTAAATCGAGTTTAATTGGTGGTTGTGTGGTCATAGAGGGTTACTGTGTGTTTTTTGGGGTTTTCTGTGCCCATTGGGCGATGTTTTGGGCTTGGGAATGATCCTCCTGAGGTTGGAATGTCAAAGGGGACCCATAGCAGGTGATGACCAATGAATCAGCCGTCATCAACCCATGGTTGGCCAGCTTACTGGCCGCCTGGGTGCCCATTCCCTTGGGCAGCTAGGGCACTAGCCACCCAGGTGTTTGGACAGCCAGACTTGTGGCCATCGGCGGCCAGCGGCCTGGCCGCCTAGCTCTGGGCGGCCACTGGTATGGCTGCCCAGTGCCCCACAGACTGTGGGCTGGGGGGCCAAGGGATGGGCCGCCCAGGCCCCTGGGCAGCTTGGGCATTGGCTTCCCAGGCCCTGAGGCTGGGTGGCCAGAGTGCTGGTCGCCCGTGCCCCTAGGCGGCCAGGACTCTGGCCTTCCAGGGTCCACACTCCCGCTTCAGTTGATTTTTTGCCACTCTACATGTGTAATGGTCCTGTTCTTCGCCGTACTTCCTAACAGTCATAGGATTATCTGTCTGACTAGTAGTCCTTGGTTCTTGTGTTGGTGGGCTGCCTCGTGGTGGTTTGGTATGGTCCAGTGGTACTCCGATGGCTTCCGTAGTTTTGGCGGGTTCTCACCCTTGGTGATTCTCCGCACTAGATGTAGCTGACCGGGGAACGCTTGTGTGTTGGCCCACCTGGGAGTGGTGGATGCTTGTCCCATGTAGAGGTTTGTTGGCCGGTTGCCTGAGGGCCCCTTACCTTTGCAGCCTGAGTTTGGTTGGGGGGAGAATTGGCTAGAGGACTCAACCTAGAGTAGACAGTCTGTGTGTGCACACGTAGTCGGGGGCAGTGGACGCGTGCGGATGAGTATGACCCAAGTGGTCCTTGTTCGGTGGTACAATGTATAGTGTCTCAGTTTCTGCCTGAGGACATGGCCATTTAATTCAGCCAAATTGTTGACAATGATTTAGAATCAGAAAAGAGTTTGAGATGACACAGATGAAAGGGAATTGAGCATTAAGTTCCACATGAACAACATGATTAAGACAGGATCACGAGACACAGACTCTAAAATGCAAGTGCTAGAGTACAGATAGGTAAAGAAACACTATCACACATACTACGAAGCACCAATGGCAGCATAGAAAACTGCCAACATACTCAGGACAAGACAACTAGACATAAAACTATAACGATCTTTGAGTCTCACGACTCGGAGTCAAGATCATCATACAAAGTGGAACAAGCCACCAACCGGTCTAATCCTAAGCCATAGGAATCGACTCACTGTAAGAAATGACTGACGGAGACTTGAGGGAACACCAAGAACCCTCAGCACACCTGGATACGTAGAATGAGGTAAGACGATACCTCACGGCATCCAGAACCATGTCTCGAACTGGATAGAGCTATCGAGACACACACAAGGTCACTTGTCAACCACTAGGTCACACCGGGTTGGCCAGAACTAGACAATGACATTAAAAGTAGTATAGAAGACTGTCCACGGCAGGAACACTCCTGGACACCTTGTATCATGGTCATAGCCCTCAAAGGACATCAAGAGACATCCACGGGACAACGAGCAAACCATAAGGCTAAGCCACTAGAAATGGAAATCAAGACATCGGGAAATGATGTTCCGCATAATGGTAGCCCTAGACTGAGTCGTTAGGAAAACTACGGCAGTCCGAGAATAGACCACACACAGTCAACCTTCAACCGACCAATCCAGCGCACCACCGACACACAGACACAGCCCTAGGACACAAACCTAAGACAGATGGACATAGCACAGGCCGTCACGGCCAACAGACAACACACAGGGATGAGCAGTTCTAGGAGGACCACACGAGGGCATGGGCAGTCTGGGATAGCCAACTCAAGCGATAGACCAAGGGGGATGGGTGGTTAAGGGCAGGACTGCCCAAGGGGATGAGCGGTCAAGGTATGGCCGCTCAAGCCCATCGACACAGAAGAGTTCCTAGTCCAAACGGTTTTAACCAAACATCTGAACGGATCTGACATACTACAGTGTCAGTCAAAAAGGTCTTAACCAGACCGCCTAACGCGACCGACACCCAACTGTTGACCAAAGGTCAACTGGGATAAGCGTGTTGTGCCCCCTAGGCTTTGATGATGGAGTGTCGTTTTGATGATAGCAACTTCTTAATTGAGTGATCATTAGGAGACTGTTATGCATGATCAGTGTTGTGCTTGGTATGCTTGGTACACTGTCTTGCATGTTGTATTTATTATTGCAAGTCTATGCATAGTCATTGCATATAGGAGGTCTATCAGTGCATATAGGAGGTCTGCATATGTTCATGTCCATGCGCATTCTTAGCCAGGTTAGAGCATTGTCGGTGATGCACCTCGGTAAGTTGGAGCATACACTATGCTGCAAACAAGGAAGTCAAAGCATACACTGTTGCAAGGTCAGTGTACTTCTGACCTTAGCCATTTGTAGACCAAGTATGTTATGCTGTACATGAGGTCCGTGCATGAACAGTGCACATCTTGCATTTCCTTTTGATGCACATCTGTCTAAGGCACGAACTAATGGAGCTTAATCTTTCAAAAGAGCCCTCACAAATCATTAGAGACGTTGACATCTACACTATCCACATCATTTGTCACAACATGGGTTATGAAATGCGGGATGGCACCCTGCTTCGTTAGTTAAAAAGTACTACACACACTGACGGTTCTGACGAGGATGACGATGGTGATGAAGAACAGGCCGATGCGGAACAACCACATGCTCCTGCTGCAAGGATGCCCTCCGAGGCAGTTCAGCTAATCATGGATCGATTGGATACCATCGATGGTCGTTTAGACAGGTATGGGAAGACAATGGAAGCTATGGAAAAAGACTTGTCTGATTTGAAGCTCTCTTACCAAGAGTCCACTCAGTCCTTCGCTGACGCCTTGGCCAATCAAACCCACATGATTGCAGAAATTTTAGATTATGTTAGGCGTCCACCAAATCCACCAACTCCAGATGATGACTAGATGGTTGCACTCCCACGGAATGGCACACTTCTTTTCCCATATTGCCCCCTCCTTTTTGATGATGCCAAAGGGGGAGAAATCTTGTACTATGTGTGCCCGACTACCTGGCTATTTTACTACTCTATGTGTGGTGTGTGCTTGCATGCATGTGTGTTTTCATCATGTTAGTCTGTTCATTAGCAAATGTTGCATTTCTGTTGCATCTCATGCATTGCATCTTGTAGTTTGCTTTTCTTCAAATGAACTCAGACTTTGTTCCTCTTTAAATTATGTTGTCGGTAAGAATGTTGGGAAATGCCTTTGTTGGTCAATCTTACAAGTTTGAATGGCTTCATGTTTCATTGATATGATGCTTCTTAATTGGTTCATGGTGGTGAAATGGAAAGGTTGTGCAATTCCAATAGTGGTTACGATTCAATGTTAACATGTGAAATTATTTTTGGTGTGGAGATTGATTTTACTAATATAGTATTTTGTCATCATCAAAAAGGGGGAGATTGTTGAACCCCCTCCTTGTGTGCATGTTTAAATGAGATAGATTTTGATGATGACCAAACACTATATTTGTATAAATTGTATTTGAACTGTTCTAGCATAAAAGGTCTTGGCAATGTTCAACATCTTTCAAGAAGTCATGTAGTTTTGAAGGTTCAAGAACAACCTCATTTGGTAAGAGCTTTGATTCAAATTGAAAGACTAAATCTAACTCAGAGTTTGTGTTTTTACAGGTCAAGGGATGTGCCTCAATGTTTAAGAACTTGCCTCAATGTTTAGGAACTTCAAGGACGTTTGGTGAGATTAATCCTAACCCTTATTCCTTGGTCATTTGAATATCAAGGTTGGAATTCATGTTTTGATTTCAAAGGGCAAATAAGCTAGACCTTGATCTAAATTTATTTGAGTTAGGCTTTGCTCATTCATGCCTTAGAATCAAGTACTTTGATGGAGTAAACCTCAACTTGAATCCCCCTACCTTGTTCCTTGGACTTAGTGTGTTTTTAACTTACATTTTGAAAGTTCAGGAACAAGGGTCGACCCCTAGAACCTCTGCTTCAGAAAAGGCGAAAATCGTGGTCAAAATATCTGGTTTTATGCATTTTCGTGTAACACAGACTCCTCCAGATTAGGCTTCGGGGCTACTTTCTAGAGCTAATAACTTCCAGATCCTTCCACCAAATAGAGTTCTATTTCTTCCTACCTCTTATCCTAACTATTATCTCGAGATTGATCCAGAGATCTCGAGATCTGGTGGACTCTATCCTCTGAAATCGCAGGAGAAAGTTCTGGGTTCCAACATTTTCTATATAAAGGACCCCATGCAACATGTGCGCATGGGGGGGGGGCTCTTTCTTGACCTGGGGTGAAACCATGCTGGATCGTCCACTCACAACTCCGACCCCACTTCGAAGAGGGAAGTACAAGCTTTTATTTCCATCTCTTTAGACTCATTTTCATTGCTCCAATCTTTAATTATCCATGCCTCACTCACTTTTATCACAAATTGCACTATTTCTGCACATTTTTGCACTTTTCTCTATTTTTCACAACATTTTTCTCTCTACTCTCTTTGTCATTTCTCATGATTTCAAATCCTATGCATGCATAACATTCCCACCTATCTTTTGCACCTATTTATA
Organism: Amorphophallus titanum; assembly: GCA_024336825.1. Taxonomy (NCBI): domain Eukaryota; kingdom Viridiplantae; phylum Streptophyta; class Magnoliopsida; order Alismatales; family Araceae; genus Amorphophallus; species Amorphophallus titanum. The sequence continues at coordinate 18,273,492 of JANBPO010003772.1, forward strand.
GGTGTTAAAAACCCTCCCCCGGTGCATTCTCCCCCTTTCTTTAGCCCTACTTTATCATTTTGGGACATACTACACTTCATGTTCTAATGGGTTTTACTTCTTTTGGTGGCTTTGTTTTGCAGGAGAATACATTTGAACATGAGGCCCTTGCTTTCTAGCTGGCTAGGAGTTGAGGAGGTGCACCCACGATCAATTCCCCGCATCCTTTCAACCATGATCATGTTGTAGCGGCTTCCCATTAGGCCGTATCTTCTTCCTCATTTTTCAAGGTACATGGCTCCATCTTCTTCCTTCTTTCATCCTTTTGGTGCTGTAGAACCTTGGTGGCGATCACGGTCAAGTTCCTCTTCTTCATCGCCCCTTTGCTTTTTATGTAATTTCATGTTTACATGCATGCTTATATGTTCATAGTTTGTGGGGTGGGATTGATTAATTTACATCTATAATTTTTTGGCGATCATGGTGGGACACCTAGTGCCCATCACGTTACATTCTTAGTCTCCTGCAAGTTGGGTGGGTGTTTATGCTTGTTTGGGTAGCCTTCTCCCCATTTTTCTACTGTTTTGGCCAGTCTCGGGTCTGTCAGGGAGTAGCGGTCTATCGCACGGCCGCCAAGCCCTTTTAGCGGCCAATCCAGGACCGCCCCAACACCTTGGGGTAGTAGTGGCCTTTCCTGGGCCGCCCAGGACCTTTGCGGTCCTCTAGTAGACTGCTACTATGTTAAAAACGATCATCTAGTGACCTCCACTTGGTTCTGGCAGGAAAGGCGCACTGCTCAAGGAGGCCCTGTTCATTCTTGCATAACTTTATCTCCTGACATCGGATTGAGCTGATTTCTAGTGCATTGTATTGTCCTTTATATTTTCTTTGCATCCATATAAAATTTGCATCATTTAGACATCATTTGCATGGTTAAAAATTGCCTCCATTTTTACATTTTCCGTCCAGTACATGAACCCCCACAATCGTCTACACTCGTACCAACAGAACCTCCTCCTCTCCACGTGACGCATAACATTTCGTGCTCACATGCCGTGCCCTGGCGGCACATCCCCAGTCAAACACTTGGTTTCGCTGGTGACCATCGAGAAATCGACTGGCACACCCGCATTCCATCCAACCATCTCTGTCCCAGCCTTCTAGAATGATTAACCATATGCCACTCCCTCCAGTGCGTTCCTATCATTCTTTCCACCCTCCTTTCAATACCCTCAGAATCCCCGCGTGCCAAATCGACCGATCTTGGCCTTCCGTAAAAGGCAAGTGTGCATCCCCGCCGCGAGGGAAAAAATAAGAAGGGAATTCCCCCGCGCGCATAAACAAGGGCTTATGGCCCAACTTTAAATCCACTGCCCCTAAGGAGGGATGGTGGTGGCCATGGGTTGTGTACCCCTGGTAGGCTAGCCCTCGGGGTTTCCTCCCGTCTTGGTCATCCCTCTTAGATATGTCTCGCCCCATGGAGCATTGGTGCCCCTTGTAGGCTAGCCCTCGGGGTTTCCACCAATCTGGGTCTGTCGGTCGCCATCTTGGCCTCCTGGTATTAAGGAGCTTACCCAAACTCCGTGGGTATGCCTCCACTTCTCCCCCGTGACCCTCTGGATATGGGGAGATGCTGCCCAAATTTTGTTAGATTAATCTAACCAATTGCCACTATAATTCAAGCTATAATGTGATGTGTTTTGAATTGGTACAAGTCTTGGCCCAATCTCCAGGGCAAGTAGAACCTGAATTCATTCATTAATTAACTTAATTAACATCAAAAAGGTCAACAAGGTCACTCTACAATTCAAAAATGCTCAAAAATGGGAAATCCTACCCTAATCTGGTCCGCGCAAGCCCGACGTGCCCTAATCCGACGCCGTACCCCTCCGCGCTATTTTAACCTTACACTCAAAGCCTTCGCAGGTTCAGCCTTCGCCACTCAGCGCACCCTATTCCGACATGCACCCAGCCCACCACGCCGATTGAGCCTATCTGTCTCCCTCGCGCCATTTTAGCCTTATACCTACGCTATCCAACGCTGTTTCAGTCTATTCCTACGCCCTATCACGTCGGATTTGAATGAACTATCCCTTCCATGGCGTTTCAACCCCTCACTCACTCTCAGGGCGACCCTTACCTTCCATGGCAGGGATCTATCAACCCTAATAAGCCAGGAGTCCAAATAAAAGAAGACTGCTTAAGTAGAATGTGTCTTCCATCATATTTTTGTCTGATATGGATCATGCATAGATATATATAGATCGTATTGATATCACTTCAATGCATGCTTTCCTAATCAAGCTCTCGGTATATCAAATGGCATTGACGGAAGGCCGGGTTATGCCCGACCGAAAGTATTCACTATGCGTGATGGTGGTCTTCGGACCTACGTTCTCTGCCTTGTACCAGGGTTCAGACTCTATAAACTACGTTTGCTCTACATGATTAAAATAACAAATAAAACCCCTCATGTGCAATGGTTTATTGTGGCCGATACAACTAGGGCATCATCGTGCGGGGTTGTTAACCCTTCCAGGTCTTGGTCAGAGAATACCAGGGCATGTGGTTCGCTTGCCGACAGGGCCTTCGGGGGCTCAAAGGCTCGGCTCGCCCACTCGGCGTGACGCTTCCTTCCTCGGCTACTATCTCCTCCTGATGTAACTCCTCCAGCAATGACATTGATGTGGACACCACGGGGAATGTTGTCAATTTCCTCGGGGGCACCGCGGTCCTCCTTTTTCCCAGACACGTACTGGGACAAATGCCCTTGACGAACGAGACGCTCGATCTCATCCTGGAGCTGGTGGCAGTCACCGGTGTGGTGCCCATGGTTGTTGTGGAAGAGGTAGTGTTTGCGACAGTTGCGATGCTTCACCTTCATAGGCTTGGGTTGGCGGAGGAGGCCCGAGCCTTTGATGTCTTCGTAAATCTCTTACACCAGAGCGGTCAAGGGCGTGTACCACTCATATCTCCAGGATGGCTCTTTATGATCTCTGTCCCGGTTCTACCTTTTTCCTTGGCCCGAGCTTGGCTCGGACGCTCACTTCTTGTCCCCCTCCTGACCCGAGCTGGTTGTGTCGTGACAGGCGCTGAGGACTTCCTCACACTCAGCATGACGCAATGCCAGGGTCACTAGCTCGGCAAGGGAGGTGGGAGGATGCAGGACTAGCTCGCGTTGGAGGTTTTCATCGCGGGTGCTTCCCGTCAATGCTGTTATGGCCGAGGCTACGTCCAGGTGAGGGATGCGTAGGGCCTCTGATTTAAATCAGTTAATGTAGCCCCATAGCTTCTCCCCCTATTCTTATTTAAGCGCCAACAGCCCCACTACTGACCTAGGGGGACCACTACCGATGAAGCTTTCCTTAAACACTCGCCCGAACTGCCTGAAGTCTTGGATGGAACCGGGGGCGAGGGCCCGGAACCATGCCTGAGTGCCCTGGACCAGTGTGGTCACGAATGCTCAGCACTTAATGGCATCGGACGCCCCGTGAAGAGTCATCAGGGCGTTGAAGCTGTCGAAGTGGTCGACCGAGTCGCCCTGGCCGTCATATGACTTGAAGGTCAGGAGGGAGATCCTGGGAGAGATCTTTGCCTTCAAGATGTGATCGGAGAATGGGAATTTCTCCTCATCCTCCATGGGAGAGGTCTTCCGTAAGGCGCGGAGGGTGCGCTCTTGCTCTGCGAAATGCCTCTCAAAGTCTCACAGTAGAGGGACAACTCCGGTTGTCAGTGGGTCAAGGGGCTATGAGGGCACTCCTGGATGCTGCCTCGACGCCCTTCTAGAGCTTCTGTCCCCAGAGGCAGCCGGCGCGCTCTAGACTTCTCTCTCCTTGGAGTAGAGGAGACTTCTTGATCCGGGGGAGGGGCTTGTGACGGTCCACCTGACCGGTTGTGAATTATCTGCCATCCTCGGAGGATGAAGCGGCCCCCTGCAGTTTGCAAGGAAGCATCCCCACGGTGGGGGCTCTCCCGGGGAAGTCGCGAATGCTCCTCCCTAGCCACCTGGGTCCTCATTAGATCAATAAGGCTATCCAATTTTACGTTGAGGGTTTGGAGGTGGTCTGCGCTCCCGATAGGGGGTTGCCCCTCCACCGTGGGCGGGGGTAGGTCACCGATTGGGTCGCGGGCGTGAGAGGGGGTGTTCCCTGTATGGTGGGATGGTGCACCCTCCTCTGTTGCCGGAGCTTTCCCTTTGTCATCGGGGGCCCTCCTGCTGGAGCCCCTTCGCACCATGTCGGCTATTTGCTCGTTTCTCACAAACGGGGCCAAATGAAGAGGGATTATCCCATGGTAGTCCTGAGCCAGAGACGATGATCACGAAGTTACGAACTGCAAGATAGGGAAATGGGTCAGAGGTGCCCAGGGATGAATCCCTAGGGGAAAACCTCTGATGCCTAAGTCAGTAGAGCCTTGATGCGAGGAGTAAGAGGAGATGAGGGCGTGAGATTCCTCTCCACCAAGTAGTGAAGTGGGTCTTGCTTAGGGAGTTTAGGCTTAGTTTGGCCTTACCTTCTATAGGGGGCTTTCCAGGTTTAAATAGTGCGCCAGCTGCATGAGTCCTATGAGCGGAGAAGTTTCAGGAGGGGGTTACGTCCTTGACATGGGCTCTTTATAGCCTGTGGACTATTGGTCTCCCTTATCCTTATAAACTCCTGGCAATTAAAGGACTCTCACCGGCTATGGGGATAAGCATCCGTCAGTCGGCCCGAGCATGGGGCGTTAGCTCTTACCCGAGCGATGGAAGCGTAGCTCAGGCGAGGGGGTATGAGGCAGCGGTGGGCGACCTTCCCCATTTTAGACCAAAAATTGGGCTTCCGAGCCAAGAGGCCGCCTAGGGAGTGCTTGCTTCCGAGTGACTTTGTTAGGCTTATCTCATGGCAAGTGGGCGCGACAGGGTTGTCACTTGAGGGAGCTGGGCCTCATTCAGTCTGGTAGGACCTTGTTTGGACGCTCGTATATGGGCTGTGGAAATACCCCTCTCCACTTGTCCCCCTCCTACTCTTGAGTCAAATTAGGCTCGGTCGAGTAGCTATTTGGACTGGACTTCTGTGGCTTAGGTGGGTGGAAATCCAACTTTAATAGGGGCCACATGAAGCGGCTATCCTGGAAGTGTGCCTGTAATGATGATAATCCTGACGGATTAAGGTGAAAGGCCCCTCTTCTTGGAGATCAGAACATCGCGCCACCTCTCGCTGGGGGTTATAAGCATTGTGCACTATTTGCTTTCTATACTCCCGTGGGTTAGGGTTTTGCTCTCCATCGCTTCTGCCTTTGGGGCTTCCGTCGAGGCGTCCGAAGGGGGTTTGCCCAAGCCTATCACCGGGCCAGCTTTTGGGTAGAGGAGTAGGCGCCAGGGGTGGTCATCTTCCCGTCCAGGTAGTGCTACGACTCAGATTCAACGTCTTCCAAATCTTTTGGCATGGCGTCAAGCGAGGAGGGAAGTCGAGGGGACTCTACCTCGTCCGAGGGATCACCAACTCCGACTATCTTGGAAGGGCGCACGACCAAGGTAGTTCCCACACCAGTGGGGTCAGTGACTGGGTCGACCGTCGCCGAGGGTGTCGGGGGCAGATCACCCGATGTCGAAGAGCCTTTGATCCCCGAGTCTCAGAGTAGACCCGAGGCCTGATCTATCTTTGCTTTCTTTTTTTATGCTCTTTTCTTCATGCATTTTTGAAGAAAATTTCTTTTCTCCTTGGTGTAGTAATGTCAGACTACTTTTTGGAAAATATGATAGCAATGAGGTTAGATATTGGATTAGCTATTCCTTACCGCCTTTGGTGTGATTTGACTATCATATCCATAGTTGTTGGGAAAGTACCGATTTTCTTTGTGAATATCTTGCACGTCGGTTGGCTCGATATCTGATGAAGCGTCTTTCCATTTTCCCCAGCTTTGAATGACTTGCCACTTCGCGTGTCCCCTTGGGGGAACTGGGGAAGACGAGGCGACCGCCTTAGGGAAAAGGCTCCTTTAGCGTGCTTTTGAGGGGAGAATCATTTAAGGCAATTAGCTCCCCTTTGGCCTATAAAAGGTCCAAAGGGCGTCTCCTCTCCTTCTACCGCTTAAGGCCATTCCTGATAGTCTTTCCTTCTTCCCTTTCCTCGAAGAGTTATGTTGTCGCCTTGGTGAAGCATGGGAGACTTTTCAGAAGACAAAGGTGCAGACAACGGTGGGTGGGAGGCTCTTGTTGTTTTGGCCGGCAGATCTAAAGGGTGATCGACAGCCAGCGGACAGATCTGAAGGGTGTTCGACGTGTCGGAGCACGTCGTGTTCTTGTCCCTGTACCGTCGACACTACCTAGGAGGGGGGCGGGTCATGCATCATTCTTTCACTGTCACACCTAGCCCCTCCTTTCTTTTATTTTCTTTGCCCTTGAAAAATAGTCGATTGAGTGTGGTTGATGTTAATTTGTTTCATTACAATTAACGAAGGGATCTGAAGAGGGGTTATCTCGCAATAATCCTAAGCCGAAGACTATGACCACGAAGTTACGAATTGTAAGATAGGGAAACAGGTCAGAGGTGTCTTGGGATGAATCTCCAGGGGAAACCCTCCGATGCCTAAGTCAATAGAGCCTTGATGCAAGGAGTATGAGAAGATGAGAGCACGAGATTCCTCTCCATCAAGTAGTGAAGTGGTTCTTGCTCAGGGAGTTTAGGCTTAGTTTGACCTTACCTTCTGCCTGGGGATTTTTCAAGTTTAAATAGTGTGCCAACTGCATGAGTCCAGCGAGCGGAGGAGTTTCAGGAGGGGGTTACGTCCTCGATGTGGGCTCTTTATAGCCTGAGGACTCTTAGTCTCCTTTATCCTTATAAACGCCTGGCTATCAAAGAACTCTCAACGGCTATGGGGATAAGCATCCGTCGGTTGGCCCGAGCATGGGGCGCTAGCTCTTACCAGAGTGATAGGAGCGTAGCTTGGGCGAGGGGGTATGAGGGAGCGGTGGGCGACCTCCCCCGTTTGGATTGACGCTTGAGCTTCCGAGCCAAGAGGCCGCCGAGGAAGTGCTTGGTTCCAAGTGACTTTATTGAGCTTATCTCATGGCAAGTGGTCCCAGTAGGGCTATCACTTGAGGGAGCTTGGCCTCGTTCGGTCTGGCAGGACCTTGCTTGGCCGCTCGTAAATGGGCTGTGGAAATACCCCTCTCTACTTGTCCCCCTCTTACTCCTGAGCCAAATTAGGCTCGGTAGAGTAGCTATTTTGACTGGACTTTGGTGGCTCAGGTGGGTAGAGATCCAACTTTAATGGGGGCCACATGAAGCGACTATCCTGGAAGTGTGCCCATAATGATGATAATGCTGACGGATTAAGGAGAGGAGGCCCCCTCTTCTTGGAGATCGGAACGTCACCCCGCCTCCCACTGGGGTTTATAAGCGTTGTGCGCTGTTTGCGTTCTATCCTCCCGTGGCTTAGTGTTTTGCTGTCCATTGCATCTGCCTTTGGGGTTTTCTCATGTGTCGTGAGGGTTACTCGGAGGAGTAGAGAATTGCGACAGCCTTCATGGAGCAGGTGAAGATTACTGCGATGGTGATTCGGCAGCTTCCTCTTCCCCCGGAGTCGACAGAATCATCTTCCTCTATCTCTCCTACTCATTCCATAGCAGACCAGCGTCCGGATGCTGAGGAGCAGAGGAGTGGGTGGGCCTCGAGGACCTTCTTGGTGCCACCGGCTCTGAATCAGAGTGAGTTGGACGAGGCAGAGGTGAAGCTGCTGGAGTACCGGTACGGTCTATTGGGAGATCCGGAGATCAAGCTAGAGGGGGAGGGGGTGAATAGGTTGACCTATTTCCCCAATTTAAAAATTAATACATAGAGGAATGGAATCAATTCTAGATCTAAAGAGAAATAGATCGAAATGATCTAATCACGGGCCTATGCAAACATCTAGCGAGATGGCCAAGGCTCTACATAAATTTACACAACAATGGGCCAATGAAAAGAAAAAGAAAAGAAAAAATAATAAGAAGAATGAAAAATTATACAAAGGCCCACAGCCCATGACCAATCTTCACATGGGCCAAAGGCCCATTCGCTGTAGTCAAAGCGGCCGACGCTGGAGGCCTTCGGTGGACGTAGAGCTGGCGGGCTCTCCGCATGTGACCACGGGAGCTTCGGCGGCCATGGCAACGTAGGAGGCTAGCTGGCGGGGTCCATGCGGCAGGCTTCACGTCGGCAGGCCAAGGCTTCGCAAGGCACGAGCGACCATGCAAGTCAGTGAAGGAGGGCTTCATCGGCTGGCGGGCTCAGCAGATGGCACACGGGTGACAATACAGCGGAGGCGGGGGAACTGGCTTGGCCACCTCGCGTAGGCAGTCAGCATGTAGGTGGGCGCGATGGCGAGCAGGCGGCCATGCAAGCGCTGGCAGGTTGGCAGAGGAGGCCAGCCATGCAACACGATGGCGGGTCCACGGCTTCATCGGCAGGCTGGCTCCTCACGCGGGTGAATCACGACACTGGCAGGTTCGAACAAGGTAGGTCAGCAGGCACTAAGGCTGGCAGGGTAGTCTTCACGTGAGCGGGAGGTCAATGACGGGCTCCTTCTGCAGTCACCGAACACAGGAGAAAATGCTGGCAGGCCAGAGGTCTCCACGTGGAATGGCCAAGGCTTCTTCAGGCATTCACAGGCAGACAAGATGCGCATGGCTCACATGGGAGAGAGAGAAAAGGAGAGAGAAAGGGTAGGCGTAGGATGGCCAGCACCCAGACGCAGTCGGCCGTGGGATGACGCAGAGAAAGAGAGAGAGGAAATAAAATGTATGGTGGGCTTGAGTTTCAACAAAAATGGAAAGAAAATATATAAGGTCCAAATCTCTTTGTGGTGTCCATGGCTCACTTACTTTAGTTAAAGTGTTCTGTTATTTATTGTTCTATCTGTTTGTTACTCCCTTTGGTCTTTTAGCACATCATTACTAATTCTGACAAAAATTCGGCAGCATCTCCCCTTGACCCGGGCGTAAGGGAGATATGGGGAACATGCCCACATTGAGTGGCGGAACCCAACAATAGGAGGTGGGCGCCCGCAGGCGGCAACACCTTTGGATTGAACCTCAGAAAATGTCGGGGGGGGGGGATGATGAGAGAGAGACAACTCTCAGGCTAGCTATGGATAGCTTGGGTAACGGGCAAGAGAAGGTGTACTGGTGAGGAGCTTAGGGGTGTACCGCTGAAAGGTTGAAGGGTGTGCCGGGCCGACAGGTTGGGAGTGTACCACTGGAGGAAGGGGCCTTGGCTGGGTAAGGGCACACCGGGCAGGGACTGCGCAGGCGAAGAGGGGGGAATCAAGGGTGCGCTGGCCAAAGACCATGCCGGTAGAGGGGTAGGCTAGAGGCTCACCGGGGAAGGGTGGTTAACGGTGTGCCGGCCAAGGCTGAAGGGGCTGAGGTGTGTCGACCAAGGGATGGCTGGGATCCCTCTAGGATTGCAGAGGAGATTGAATAAAGATAGTAGTAGAATCTTCATGGGTCCTTGTATCTGTATTCCACTGCTTTTATCTTCCATTCATTTTTTTTATTATTTATTCTGAGCTCCCCAATCTTTCCCTGAGCATGAGAAGGCCCTCAAGGGCTAAAGTCTAATAGATTCTATGATCGCTTAAATAAAGGGAAGAAAGGACTGCGAGATGGGTCATCCCTTTTTCTCTCTCTTCTGTGAGTAGAGTGAATGGTCCATGACCATGCCCTAGTAGGGCGACATCAAATCTCCTCCCCTGGGTTTTCGTTACTATCAAACAATATCGACTAAGGTACGTACTGATGCAGATCGGTCTAGCAGTGTACTTATTAGGCACCGAATGGATGATCTGATAAGGGTGACTACTGAGCGCTCTCTCATTCCCACGAATGAGTTGTAGGGGCCTCAGGCAATCCCTTTGTTCACCCATTTCGGAATGTTACCCCGTCTCCCCCTCCAGGCATTCGATAAAGTGTTCCAGAAGAATTGTGCTAACTTGTCATTTTTTTTGTTTTGCCTCTCCCAGTCATTCCCACGTCGAGCACGAGCTCAATCAAAAGGGCTAGGACTACTTGCTCCAGCGTAACAGGGATGCACTGCTGGTTGACTCGTTTGATTGTGCTCTGGGATCAAGTAAAGAGATACTCCTCAATGAAATTATGTTTCATCCCTGATTGAGACCGCGGGTCAAATACCTAGGGAGGGTACAATCCAATGCAATTGGCGCCACACACTGTAGCAAACTCTATACACATCTGCCTTAGCCTTTTAAAGTCTGAGCATACACTGTAGCAAACTCTGTACACATCTGCCTTAGCCTTTTAAGGTCCAAGCATACACTGTAGCAAAGTCGGTGTATATCTGGTCTTACTTAAGACTAAGGTCTGTGCTATGTCTACTCTTCCATTAGGTCGTAAATTGTAATACCCCGAAATAATTATTAAATTAATTATTAAATTATTATCTATAAATTAAAATTTTTAAGAATTAAATTAGAATTTGAATTGATTTAATAAATGAAATGAAATTGAAATAAATACTTAAATTTAAATGGAATTGAAATGAAATTAAAATGAAATGTAAACCTAAATGGAAAGGAAATGAAATGAAATTTAAAGGAAATGAAACATACATGGAATGGAGTTGGAATGAAATAGAAATGAAATGAGGTGAATTTAAGAATGAATCCCGAAATTAATATTTAATTCCTTAATGAATAGTAGGAGTGAAAATTTCATCCACTTTATAAAAATTCATAAAAATGGTAAATAGGTAAATGATGGCGTAGTTAGTAATTTTATCTTCTGTGGTCAACCCAGCAAAAATCTGTAACTAGGTCTAATCAGTAGATTATACCCAAAAGTGCACACTTACCTAACCCAATAGTAAACCCGACATTAAAACCCCAAATTCGAACTCATTTCTTAACCAAATGAGGTCAAACCAGGGGCAAATGAAAGGTCTTGATGAGTCATCTTCGGGCAGTTCGGTGGCGAGCGGGGAATCTTCGGGGCCTCTCCCAAAACTTTTCTTTCCAACCTCTCACTCACTTTCTTCTCTCTCTCTCACACACCTCTCTTTTAGAGAGGAACAAGAGGAGAAGATAAGAGAAGTGGGGGGCGGGGGAAGGAGATCAGGATGAGGACAAGGAAGACGCTGGAAGGAGGGGCCCTACATGGCTCCTTCGGGCATCTTTGTAAGCACCCACATGTGCAAAGAGGAGGAAGAGGTGGTAGGGGGTGACCAAAACTCGGTGGGTGGTGAGCGGACCTTGCATAGCCTTCTAGGCACGCGGGCCCAGAAGGCGGTGCCTGCTCTAGCCGACTCGCCCACGAGGGGTCGGAGGCTCCACTGGGGGTTCCCCTAATGGGGACCATTGGGGAGGTGGTGTAACGACCCGAGATCCGGATACCGAGAATGACCCGATACCATTCGAATCTTGGCTCGCCGCCCACGAGCTGGAGGGCTCGGAAGGGCTAAAAGGATAGGTGTGGTATCAGATCATTCCTGGTGTCTGGATCTCGGGTCGTTACAGTTGGTATCAGAGCCATGGTTGTAGAAGTACATGGAAATTCTAGATATTGCAGTGATCAGAGTCTGAAAGGTCCAGTACAGTCAGCAACTGGCATAGGATTTCATGCTTGTTTTTCGCTTGGTTTCTCGCGTGAGAGCATAAGTGTGCGGCGTTGGCACAGTGAAGGTGGTTGCTGTCGTCGTCGGAGTGTCGGCGTGGGGTCTAAGGATCAAGGTCGAGAGCCTTCTCCCTCATCGATGGTGGCCCCAGTTGTACTGCGTTGGGCAGAGGTTGCCGGCAGGTGCGTTCCTACGGTGTTGCGTTCGATGAATTGCAGCGAGGTCAGGTGACTGGTGAGGATTATTCGTGGTTAAGTGGCCGTGAGTATGCTCTGAAGGAGCTGTTATTGGTGTTGGCCACTCCAGTTGAGGATTTATCCAGCCCCTGAGATGTTGAGATCGTGGTTCGAGGTGACAGAGCGGGTGCTCTGGTCGAGATGTGCTCGGATGAGCGGATGATCTTCTTGGATTGGGCTGTGGTTGCCCTGGATTTGGTTTGAGATTGTGTGGCAGTGACGAGCTTGTGACTCGAGGATGAGCATTGGCGGGTGCCGGTTATGGCTCGTGTTGTGGCTCGAGGCATGGTGTGTTGCAGTTCGAGGAGTCGCAGCGATGGTACATCGAGAGGTGTTGTGATTGTGGTCCGACAAGACACTTGGCGAGTGTGTCGGAGGTGCTGACCTGACGGAAGTAATGATTTTTCTGGTGCTGAAAGGTGGGGTTCCCAACGTGTGTAAGGTTTGAGGTCAGGTCGAGCACGGGGACCTTCCGTTGGTCAGAGGAGTATTGAGTTTTTCCATTGGTTGGAGGAGATCGCGTTGGGTTAAGGTTTGTCATCTTGCATCATGTGTTCGGATTGGTTGGCCTTCGCGTGCCATGAAGTCCGTGCGAGACGCGTCCTGTGTGTTGGCAACTATTTTTTGCTAGCTACAGAAGACTGCTGAGAAGAAGCTGAAGCTTGAGGATAATATTGCTGAGGTTGAGATGGTGGAGGAGGTCTGAACTGCGACAGTTGTGACTGCCTGCATCGACTTTGGCATCAGCGAATGGTCTCGAACCACGTGTCCCGACTGATCATAGTGGAAATAGACCACCGGCAATGAACAAGGCTTGCCTGGGTGACTACCACCACACCTCAGACACTACCTCGGTTGACTCACTCCTGAACCTTGAGGCTGTTGGAAAGAAGGCACTGACTGCTGAACAGTACCAGAGGATGCCTACTGATCAAACCACTTCTTAAATTTCTTGAATGTTCACCTGGACTTGGATTTTGAGAAAGAAGCGCCACTAGCAGTAGGCACAGTAGATGGGACTCCTGTCACAGTCAGCTAACTAACATGTTGATATTGCACACTGGACTGAACTGACACAGCCTGAGTACACCCTTGGGATCTAGCCATGTCAAGTTCTAACATTACAGCTGCCTGATATGTTGCATCCATCTCTGCCACTCGAGTCGCAATCAACGGCTACCTCAACTCAACTTTCAAACCACGCAGAAATTGCTCAGTCTTTAAGACTTCATTAGTAGGAACATGGGGGCGCATACCGACCTAATTCCATGAACTTATTCCGATATTGCAGCACAGTCATATCATCTTGAGCTAGTTCCATGAATTGATGCATCTTGTCCATTCTCAGATAAGCCGGACTGTACGTGCACTCGAAGGACGCGACAAACTCTATCTAGGTGATCTGACAAAGTGGACGAGAATGAAAAGCAACCTCCCACTCCGTGGTCCACTACGCGAGTGCTGCTCCCTAAAGCTGGAATGTAGCAAGCATGACTTTTTCATCCTCCGTGCACTCCATTGAACGTAATACACGCTCGGTTCCATTAAGCCACACTCTAGCTGCATCAAGATCTGCCTGACCTTCATAAGCCGATGGGTGGAACAACAAAAACTCTTTTAGTGCTCTGCCACGGCCACCTGGAGGCAAATCTACTTGAGGAGCAAGATCATCTTGGACTCAACCTGGAGCATTCACTGGAGGAGGTGAGGTACCACTTTCCTCCCTTTGAACGTGACCTCTTCTTCTAGGCGGTATTTTATCTAAGGAAGATGCACAACAGAGAAAATACATCAGTAATCATGAAAAATAACGTAAGCCAGCAGTAGACGACTCACATGGACTTATTCTGGACTAGTGCAATTTTGATTCCTTATACAAATCCTCAACACTGCTCTGATACCAACTGTAACAACTCGGGAGATCCGGATACTGATAAATCGATATCATCGATTAACCGATGCCCAGAACTTGGGGAAGCCACCCAAGAGGCTGATGAGGCCCCGTAAGGGTTGGAGGAGTTTGTCGAGGGGATGCATAACGAATGAAAATTACACGCGTAATATTAATTAAAGTAATGATTTAAACTTTAATGCGGAAGTAATTTAAATATATCAGAGTGGTAAATATACATATGCTTTATTCAGATCATGAAAATCTATACATATTCTGATCTGTCCATTTTTCTTCTTTATAGGCACAATATTAGCCAACCATGTGGTGTACTAATTTGCTGATACGAAGTCAACATCTATGAACTTGTCGACCTCTTTACAAATTTGACTTATTAAATTCAGTGTCATTCATCGGGGCGGCTACTTCACTCGCTCAACCTTTAGGTTAATGGCTAATATATGTTGGGATACTATGGGACTGAGGCTTGGCATTTCTTTGTACTTCCATGCAAAATAATCTTGAAACTCTTGAAGTAGTTGTATATATTGTTCCCTCTCTTCTAGAGAGAGGAGGGCGTTGAGGAAGGTTGGCCTCGGGTCATCTTTCATGCCGAGGTTTACTTCGATCAGCTCATCAGCAGTAGCTTGTCCACCATCTTTTATCCCTGGGAGAGCTAGTTGCAGGTTGATGAAATCTTCATCATCTTCTTCGGCCTCCAGCACATCAAACCCACCTTCTTGCGATACTTGCTCACTAGCCGACCTTCAGGCTCTACTCTTTGCAAAGAGCCGGGGACCTGAATCCCCTTAGTTACTAGGTCTTACAAGTCTTCATTGATGACTGCAGTAGTTTCATAAATGCATTGAAGGGTTGTAGCTTCTGTGAAAATAGACTCCTAACATCTGCAGGTGGTACCAGTTTCTTGGCTTTCACATGTCGACAATTGGAGTTGCTGGGTCTCCCCTGGCTCTGTAGGTTGTACAATCTCTTCGCACTCCCCCAGATAGTCGTCATATATCACCTCTGGGGACCCTTCACTTATGGAGGTGGAGAGAGAGATCATATCCACCTCATAGAACTCTTCTATAGAAAACAACCCAAACCTGGGTGTTGGGTAATTTGCAGTAGCCCCCTATCCATGTTAGGTAGATACCACAACTTTTTAAACATTTCCCTTTTGCGTTCAGGTTGTGAAAGTAGAATCTGTTACTCCCTTGCCAGCTTGACCACTATGCCAGTTATATATTGGAGCCCCATGATCGGGATGATAGGATCATGTGTTTCCTCTGGGAAATGACAGTCACCATCCTTCTTCATCGGCTGGTCCTTTGCCACATAAAATATAGTGGGCTAACCATCAGGGCGAGAGACCTCCAGAATCTTCAATAGTTCGACTATCTGATAGGCGATACTTATGACGGGCCTTGTGATCCCTGGTGGGACCTTGATGTGTTCGAGTAGGCCTTCGGCTTCGCATTCCTTCAAGTCATGGTGGACGGTTGAGGAAGCTACCTGGAGTACATTCCTAGCCTTAAAGGGAACTATCTTTTTGTTATTGGAGCCCAGATAGCCAGGCGACAATGGAGGGAACCAGGCGTCAGACTTCACCATCTTCTTTCCTTTGACTTCAATCTTTTTGGCCGGCTTGTCTTCTGTCTTCACTAGGTACAAGCAAGCGCCGAGGAGATGACATTCAAATATTTCAAGGGCTACAAGTGAACAAATATCCTCTTCTCTTCTCCACTTTGGGAGTCCTCCTAATAGAAATTTCATCTTCGAAATTTAAAAGGAAGCACAAGGAGAGAACTGAAAGAAATTATACCTTATTCAAATAAAAAAGGAAATTGCTGACACATTTCATCCTCACGTTCCCAAGTAGCCTCATTACCCGAGTGACGCTGCCATACAACCTTTACCAGAGGGATTATCTTATTCCTCAGTCATTGCTCATGATGATCTTCAATTCGAAGTGGATACTCTGGCATAGACATATCTGCAGTCACTTCAGGCCATAGTGAATCATCTAACACGTGAGATGCATCAGGAACATACTTTCTCAACTAGGAAACATGAAACACATCATGGATTGCTTGCATCGCCACTGGCAACTGAAGTAGATAAGCCACTTGGCCCACACATTCCAGAATAGAAAACGGACCAATATAACGGGGACTAAGCTTTCCACGCTTCCCAAATCTCATTACACCTTTCATCGGATATATTTTTACAAACACCATATCTCCAGGCTCAAACTGCAATGGTCGCCTGTGCTGATTTGCATAACTTTTCTGTCGACTCTAAGCTGTCAACATCTCTTGCCTGATCAAGCAAACCACATCAGCACATTGCCGAACCATGTCAGGTCCTGTCAATATACGATCACTGACTTCAAACTAGTTCAGAGGAGTACGACAAGGATGCCCATATAAAGCCTCATACGGTGCCATACCGATGCTAGAGTGATAACTGTTATTATAAGTAAATTTCACAGGTGGCAAGTGTTGATTCCATGAACCCTTCCAATCAAGGCAACACGATCTCAGCATATCTTCTAAAGTCTGAATAGTCCTTTCTGACTAACCATCTGACTACGGATGATACGCTGAACTGAAGGCTAACTCTGTGCCCAACGTTTTTTGAAAATAGCGCTAGAAGCCAGAGGTAAATCATGGGTCATGCTCTGACACCAGTAAACTAGAATTCTGCGTAATGGCACAATAAAGCTCGACCAATAACTGCACATTCCAAGCAATATTAAGCGGGAATAATCTAGCTGACTCGGTCAGATGAGCAACCAATAGCCAGACTCCACCTGAGCCCTGGGAAGACAGAAATGAAATAGCAAAACGGAATCAGCGAGCTCCACTCAAAATTACTCAGCAACAGCTAGAACATGAAAGCTGCCACAAAGGCAGACAACCAACTCATAACAGGTACAACGACCTACCTTAACATAATGCGGGACAACTCAGAATCTGCCTGCTGAACCACCTTGATCTGCTGAGAAATGGCCAAAGTCATAAGAAGACTGGAACACATCGCAGTCATCGGATCAAAAGGAACGTCCACGCAAAATGACTCATAACGAAATAAAAGAAATGGTAGGAGATTCTCCTGAAATTAAGCTAGCGAAAAATCATCGCCGCATTACGACAAACTAGATACGTTGGCTTAGAATCCACCAAGGGATCATGCAAATGCCACACTCCATTTTTCATGCCAACACGCTCCTAAATTAGTTCCACTTCGTCTTTCCTTCAGTCACCTCAAGATGCTTTTGCCTTGTGGAGAGAACAATGTCAAATATGAAGGCTTCGGGGAGTTTGGTCGACTGGAGGTAGGCAGTCAGTCGACCGAACTGTAAAAAACTGTATATTTTTTATCCTTGGAAAGTTCGATCGACCGACCCATACCCTTAGGTCGACCGAACTGTGAAAAACTATTCATTTTTTATTGCTGGAAAAATTGGTCGACTGACCCCTGTCCATTGGTCGACCGAACTGTTGAAAATCTGTAAAAATGAATTGTTAGCCCAGTGAATCATATCCATATGGCAAGAGCTTCATGTCCTCATTCATTCCATACATTTTGGGATTTGATTTGGCTTTGTTTATGCATTTTGGAAATCTTAAACTATTTGAGCATTTGACATTATGCAAATTTACTTTAATCACGTTCAATGCTTGCTTTTGAGTACTTAGGCATGGCATGAGGCAGAAACCAAGTTTGGGATTTTATTATCATCAAAATCACCTGGAGAAACTCAACACCCACGCCTTTGCTCCCTTCTTGATTGCTACTCTTGTAGTGACGGCAGGTTCGGCCCCCTGGACTTCCAAGAGGTCGACAAACATAACCCCCAAGAAGTTGGGGAACCCAACCACAGGGGGGAAGTCTCCAAACTTGATCGGCGCAGCGAGATAGCCATCTTCGACGTGCCTTGCCACCACAAGTGGTCTGAATGTGACCGCCATCGAGCTCATTTAGAATTTACTTCCCCTCCCCCTACAATTGAAATTCAAAATGTTAGAGTTTTAAAAAGGAGGCCACAAAGCCCCAAATCTTTGCGAAAAGATGAAAGGTGGTCCAGCCCCACCGGACGTGCCAACTTGTTGGATGCATTAAAATTATGATAAAATGTCGTGGTATCTTTTATTGGTTTTATCGTGCGAGGGTGTGCCAGTCACGTATGTGACAATGTGTTCGGGCTTCGAGACTAGAGTGGTCTGAAGCCCAATGTGCGTTCCGTCCGACTAACCAGACGATTATGGGTATCGAGTTAGAACTGGAGACCTGTCGTGTCATAAAGGTCACAACGTTAATTACATCCCCTCGGAGAGGAGAAAACCTTTGATTAGTCGACGAGAAATGGGGCATCATGGTTGGAGAAATTAGTTATGTGCAAGATGTGTTAGAAAGGGTAAAAATTCCCCATATGAGGAGTCAGGAGAGTACACAAAATTATATTGGTCGCATATCGACCGTTCAGTGTTCAGACGAATGCCCAATTTGGAAAAGCCACCATCATCGTGGGAAAAATCAGAGCATATGCATGCTGCGATACGATAAATTTGTTGTTTAGAGAAAAGGAAACGTTCAGTTAAATCACGGTTGGAGCGGTCGGGAATCAGCGAGTTTATCGGCCCGGTGCGAAGTCAAGCCGTGAACATATTGGGGGAGGTTTCCATAATCGAGGCGTGGCTCGCATGAGCTTCGTTAATATATATCCGATGCCAAAAAGGGGCAACAGAGAGAGGTTTCGAGATGAAGTCCCGAGGAAAACGATATATTAAATAAGAATTAGGGCTTTTAATATCGACAGGAAGAGGACTAGAAGACGCTTCTCATGGTATATTTTACTTTGAGTTTAGACCACAATTACCTACCTAAATCAAAGGAAGAAGTGGGCAAAGGTCACCGGGTTCGCGAGATGAATACCCTCCAGAACTCGCCGAAATCCCTCCTTGATCGCGCTCCTCGCTTGCCGCTGCAGCAAAATGGAGTTTCTAGGTCAGACTAGGGGTGATTTTATAGAGGCAATTGGGTCCGAGGGTGTCACTAAGGCTGGGAAGAGTCCCACGAACTCCACGCGTGTGGATTCTGCACTTGACCAAGTCGCATCGCCTTTACGCCCGAAATTAGCCTCCTAGGGTTAGGGTTTCTACGTGCTACTAGAGGGGAAAAGGGCTACCCTTCGAGACCGATCGAATGGGCCTAGTTTGGGCTCAAATGGTTGAGATTTGGGCTCGAATTGGGCGATCTAAGGTCTAGTTAATCAAAACTCCATTTTGACCCTAATTCTCTTAATTTGACTTGATAAAAAAGTTTATTTAGGGTCTGACCAAGTAGACACTTTGTCTGAACTTTTAGTCCTCCACATGATTATGAAGTTTTCCATATTTTTATAAATTACTTGAAATCTAAACCGAAGGGGATTTTTAATTTAATATTAAGAAATTCTTGATTGTTACACAATTGTTTTATTTGATTAAATTTTGGGATATTACACCCTCCCCCACTTTAAGGAATTTGGTCCTCCAAATTCACTACACTTACTCAAAAAAAGAGGGGGAATCAGGATTACTGACCTAATAATTCAGGATACTGTTTCTGGATCGCTTCTTCGGACTCACACGTGGCGTCTTCAGTTCCACGCCTATTCCATTGGATCTTGACCATCGGTATGGACTGATTTCTGAGCTGCTGCTACTTCCGATCCAAAATCTTGATGGGTCTTTCTCATAGGATAAATCTTCCTTCAACTCTAGGTCCGCATGCTGAATGATATGCGTGGGGTCGTATACATACTTCCGTAGCATGGATACATGAAAAATATTATGTACTCCAGATAATTGGGGTGGCAAAGCCAACCTATAGGCAACTTCTCCAACCCTCTCCAGAATCTCAAATGGGCCAATGTATCTGGGACTCAGCTTGCCACGGATGTTAAATCTTCGGACTCCTCTCATAGGTGAAATCTTCAAGAACACATGCTCGCCTACTTGAAACTCCAAGTCTCTCCTTCTGTTATCTACATAGCTTTTCTATCTCGACTGTGCCACTTGTAGATGATCCCTGATAATCTGGACATTCTTGGATGATTCTGAAATGACATTCGGTCTCAACCACTGCTTCTCGCCTACCTCATCCTAGCATAAAGGTGACTGGAAACTCTTTCCGTAAAGAGCCTCGAACGGTGCCATCTGGATACTAGACTGGTAACTGTTGTTGTAGGTAAATTCTATCAGGGTCAAATGTTCATGCCAGCTACCACCAAAGTCAACCATGCAAGCCCTTACCTAAGAATGGATCTAACTTGTTTTCTTATTTTAGTGTGTGTAGACGTAGGATTTTATTGCCCAGGATGCAAGGTTCACAAGCTTCTCTATCCCTCGTCCCTTGCGGTCTTTTCCTAGACCGCTTGTTCTCCCTTGCGGTCACGTAGCGGACCGCATGCCAGTCCCGAGAATCAGAACTCTTAGGGTTTTCTGTTCCTCATTCCTAGCGGTCTTCTGCTAGACTGTTACATCTTTCCTAGCGGTCCAATGCGCGATCGCATGCCACTCCCGAGAGCTAGGAAACTCTCAATTTTTCTGAGTCTTGTCCCTTGTGATCTATCGCCAGACTGTTAGGTAGGCTTGGCGATCTGTTGGAGGACCATTTATTAGTCAGAGAACTCTGTTTTGTTGAAATATCGAACCAAAGGCTATCACATTCCACATCCTTCAATAAAATAATCTTTTATTCCATTCAAGCAAAGTTCATTGAACACCATTCTTTCAACAATTTCAAGTACATAAAGATACAAAGCTCAAGTTACGTTCAATTTTCCATCCGTGCGAGGCTGGATCTTGCGCAATTCCTTCATGTAAGCACGATAGTCTTCTTTATCTTCTGTCACTTCTGCTCGTAAGACACGAACCTGACTAACCTCCCACATGGTCAGAGCACTCCGAACTACTCATTCATCCTCCTTGGTCCCAATCTTCTTAGCTTGAAGGGGAGGGAGGTGTGATAGTGCTGGAACCATAGTATGGTGAACCCCAACTTGTAGGTAACACCGGTGTGGGTTGTAGATCGCCAAGGCAGTGTTCCCCACTAGCTGTAGGTCTAGGCCTAGTCACCGAAGTAATCTGAGGGTGGTGCTTTGAAGAGCCATTGGTCGCATCACAAACTTGTCAATTAGCAAGGTGTTGAGGTAGAGGCACCAATCATCCCGTGTTTTCTTGTCCACAGTTTGGCATTCAACTTGTGAAGGAAACCCAGATGTGCCTCCGATAAAGAATAGTGGGTGGCTCCCGAATATGCAGCTAGCTGAAGGCATGTGCTCTTTGGGTAGAAATTCCAGTCTAATCCCCATTCAACGCTCAAGGATGATCATTGACCGAAAGAGTGGTCCCCCTAGTGAAGCTGAACTAAGACCTTCATAGAGGAAAGAAAGGACCACTTGTGAGATGGATAAATCTCGCCACAACCCACTAATGATACTGAGATTTTGGATATCTAAGAGTTTGTCGGTGGTGGAAAAGAGTAAGACCCTGCACAAGTAAATAGAGGTAGCCTTGGCTATGGCTTCAAATCTCCCGCTCTTGTTCTTACAATAGGCGGTGATCCATTGAGCGATGGGTATCAAATGGATATGGCGCAGGCTAATCATGGTCCTAACATCTTTTGGACTGTGAATAAAATTTTTCAATATGAGTGATAGATCTATAGGCTTAACCATATGGCACACAAAGTCTTCATCCCCCACCTTAGTCTTTGGAAGGGCTAGGTAGGTCTCTACCTCTTCTATAAGGACAGTGGCTTCAAAATGGAGGGGAGGCTAGGTAAGCTGGTTAGGAACAGACCAGATAACACATTGGCTAGTGGCTGAGTCCAGGGCGTTGAGTGGAAACAACAGACTCAAATTGCTTAAAGGAAGAGAGGAAACTGTACTCAGAGGGTGACCTTCTTGTTAAACCAAGTAAGAGATTTGGGAGTTAAACCCGCAAAGGAGACCACGAGGGGAGGGAACCCTGTTGTAGGAAGCCGTTGGAGGGAAGCGATCCTGGTGCCATCACGCCGAGACACTACCCATTGGATTGGATAGACCAGCATTTTGGAGAGCGGGCATCACAAGGAGTGAGAAAACTAGAGGCAAAGAAGAAGACAAATCACAAAGTGCATCGTAGAGCGAAGGCTAACAAGGACAATAAGAAGTAAATAATGCTTTTATTCATCCACATAGAATAGAGTGGCATAGAATGTAACCAAGGGGCCAGCTACAGTGCATTGGAACAAAACAGAAGAGGGGGAGAAGTGAGAAAACCAGGGACCAAGAAGATTTGAGGAGAGGGATAGGGTTAAGGAGGGGCAACGGCTCCCTGCTTTCTCCCATCCCCCTTGCTACATTCTAGCTCTCTCTCTTTCTCCCTCTCCATTGCTTACCCTCTCCTTCTTTCACTGGCTTCTTCTTCCCCGGGCTCCTCGAGCTTCTCAGATGCTGGACCAGTAGTAGCTCCCTCCTTCTGCCTCTTCTCTGTGTGTCTTCGCGCCTTCGAAGAAGGTCTCACCTGTGTGTCTTTTTTTTTTTCTCTTTTTCGTCGAAGCGAGGGGGGGTTTTTATACCTCCACTGGGGTTGGCGTCCACTGGCAATGGGAGTTAATTAGAGATTGACCCCCAGTCTTTTCTCCTGGAAGGGATTACTTGCGTGTTTGAACTGGGTGTTGACACCGTGGCAAGGTCCCAGCTGGTTTGACGTGAATTCACTACGCGCCAAGGGCCACAGGCAGTGACTGCTGGGTTTATTACTGGTGGCACAAGTCCAAAGGCTGTAATGCGTCACCGGGTGAACAAGAGATGATGCTGCACCACTGGAGGGTCTTTGCATCGTGCCGCTGGAAGGGGTTTAAAAGGTGTGCCCCTAGAGGGGTTCAAGAAGTGTGCCGTTGGAGGACACGAACTAGTGTGCCGTTGTAGGGGCCACTTAGTGTGCCGTTGGAGGCCATTCAATTGTGCCATTGGAGGGGACCAAGAAGTGTGCCGCTGGAGGGGCTCAGGAAGTGTGCCGCTAGGGGCCACTACTAGTGTGCCGCTGGAGAGGTACCAAGGATGTGACGCTGGAGGGTACAAACTAGTGTGCCGTTAGAGGGCTACCACTAGTCTGCCGCTAGAGAGGCACCAAGGGTGTGCCGCTGGAGGGTACGAACTAGTGGGCAGTTAGAGGGCTGCCACTCGGGGGCTAAGCTGGAAGTCCTTCAGAGGGCTAGTCAAAGTGTTGCGGATATGGCAGGGCTTGACAGTATCTTACTCAATCTCTCTAAGCAAGACCGCAAGGCTGGACGGAAATACTCAAACCCCCCTATTGATTTAATGCATCAATTGAACAGGTAATCCAACCATTTGATCAATCTGTGGGTAAGGAAAGAAGAAACAGAAGCAAGAAGAATGAAACAAAACACACAAGAGCTAGCCTGGCGCGCTTCTAATCCGGCGTAGGCTAATGCGGTGCGGTACCCCCCCACGCCAGTTTAACCCACACTCAAAACCACTTCCGTTTTCTTGGTGTCTATCCGGCGCTCCCCCCTTCTTGTTGTCCATTAACCGGCACGCCTCCCTTCTTCTTGGCCATTAACCGGCGTGCCCCTCCTTCTCTTGAACCCCCTTGACCGACGTGCCCCCCCTTGCTCTCCCTTAATCGACGCGCCCGTCCCTTGGGCCCTCTTTGACCGACTTGCCTCAACTAATTAAGAGACGAGATTTGAAACCAATAAATAAAAAAAAGGAAGATGAACCGTCCACGTGTGAGTACACAACGAAGCTTAACGATTAAAACAATGATAACCACAGAAAATGTTATTATCATGCTTACCTTGGGTCTTTCACTTTCCCGGACCCCGTGCAAAGAGAAAAGCAATGATGCCCCATGGTATCGGATGTGGGCCACGGGAACCTGATATGGCCATGGACCGAAACCACCTTGAGGTAATAAGTTCGTTAATGTGGTTCACCCTTATCAGGATCCAGTCCCGCACCCCCATCAAACTTGTCGTGCCTACGGTAGACATTTGTATGGTTTTGTCACCATATTTTATGCTACAAACATGGACTTCCATCCGAACAGGAAATGGTCTACAAGTGATCGACATATGGGCATCCATGAATGTTTACGCCCCAGTGCAGGCTTTGTTTAAATGCAATCCGAGATTTTGCTCTTGCTTCTGTGATTATGAATTTCAGGCCATAGGGCCCCTTCTTCCGGTGATTAATCAAGGGTTTTCTCCTATCCGAGGAGATGTAATTAACGTCGTAGTCTTTATGGTTCAACGGGTCCTCAGTCCCGACATGATACATACAATCGTCTGATTAGTCAAATCGAGCGTACCATGGGCTCCCTTTTAAGTCTGAATAAATCGCACCCCGGTGACTGGCACACCCTCGCATAAATAAACCGAATAAATGAATGAATAGACGAACACACACAGGATGGAACAAAAGAAAGTGTCCTCGAAAGTGCATCCACAGCGAGGCGTGTCCACCTTGTGCTCTCCCATCAAGAGTGCCCCCATTTTAATCATGCCTTTAATGATGTCTTTGAAGACATAACAGTCTTCGATGGTGTGCCCAAGCATCTGGTGATACGGGCAATATCGAGGGTTATCTTTCTTCTTGGAATCGCCGGGTCTCTTTGGGTCTGGGAGAGTAATCTTGTTATATTTTGTGGCCCATTCGAAGAGGACTTAGGTCTTCTCCTTGGGGAAGGAATATAGTTTCCTTATTCTGGAGGGCAAGGAAGTGCTTTCTTGTTGTTCTACCGGCCTGGCAGGAGGAGTGCTGGCAACCCTTTCATCTTTATCCTTCTGGCGTCCCCAGTCCTTGGTGGCGGTAATTCGATATTATCGGGTTATCGGTACCCTGAACTCTGGGATGTTACACAATATCATCCTGGAAAGGGTAATCTTGTAGCTGATGCCCTCAGTCAAAAGTCAAGAGCC
This sequence comes from Amorphophallus titanum, assembly GCA_024336825.1. Taxonomy (NCBI): domain Eukaryota; kingdom Viridiplantae; phylum Streptophyta; class Magnoliopsida; order Alismatales; family Araceae; genus Amorphophallus; species Amorphophallus titanum. The sequence continues at coordinate 18,298,166 of JANBPO010003772.1, forward strand.
GTACTAGCCAACTGTATGATTCAAGAGTGAAAACTGCTAGAACAATTCTCTAAACTTAATATAAGTATGAACATGGAGAACAGGTGTATTGATCTATCACATATAAGGATACAACTGGATTTACTCTCCGAAATACAAGGACTCCAATACAATGATCTAGTACTGGTAGAGATCAAGAGTAAGATGGAAGAACGACTTGAATTCAAACTAGCATCAGATGATAGGTTATTGTTCAGAGAAAGAACTTGCATACCAGATTGTCTAGAACTAAAGAAGAAAATATTAGATGAAGGTCATAGATCAAGGTACACGATTCATCCTGGATTTACCAAAATGTACCAAGATTTGAAAAGGACCTTTTGGTGGCCCAACATGAAAAGTGAAGTTGCTGACTTCATGTCACGCTGTCTCACATGTCAGCAAGTAAAGACAGAACATCAAAAGCTTACGGGTAAGCTACATCCTCTAGATATTCCTAAGTGGAAGTGGGAGGATATTGGTATGGACTTCATAATTGGTCTATCTAAATCTAAAGGAGGACATGCTAGAATATAGGTCATTATTGACCGATTGACCAAGTCGGCACATTTCTTGCCAATCAAGAGCTGGTGGTCAGTGGATATTATTGCTGCTTTGCACATCAAAGAAGTAGTCTGACTACATGGGGTACCTATTTCAATCATGTCTGACCGTGACTCGTATTTTACTTCTCATTTTTGGAAGGGTCTACAACATTTGTTAGGGACAAGACTCAACTTTAGTACAACCTTTCATCCTCAAACGGACGGTCAGACTAAGAGAACGAATCAAGTGGTGGAAGACATGCTCAGAGCTTGTATCCTTGATTTTGGTGGAAGCTAGAATGATCACTTGCCTCTGGTCGAGTTTGCATATAACAACAGTTACGAGGCAAGTATGCAAATGGCACCTTTCGAAGCCTTTTATGGAAGAAGTTGCCGATCACCTTCGTGCTGGGATGAAGTTGGCGAGAAACAACTACTAGGCCCAGATATGGTAAGGGATACCTCCGAGAAGATCCAGTTGATTAGAGAAAGACTACAAATAGCTCAATCAAGACAAAAGGCTTATGCCGATACCAGAAGGAGGGATCTCGAATTTCAAGTTAGAGATCACATCTTTCTTAAAATTTCTCCTGGATGAGGAATTAGAAGATTTGGTGTTAAGGACAAGCTTACACCAAGATATATCGGACCTTTTGAGGTACTAGAAAGAGTTGGCAAGGTTGCTTACCGCATCACTTTACCTCCTCAATTGTCTGAAGTCCAGAATGTGTTCCACAAAATCATGTTGAAGAAGTATGTGCATGATCCATCTCATGTCATAGATCATGGCGACCTGGTGATACAAAAGGATCTCACATGGCGTCTTATCTTGGCAATTAATCAAGGGTTTTTCTCCCTTTCGGAGGATGTAATTAACGTCATAACCTTTATGGTATGGCGGACTTTCGGTCCCGACCCGGACTTCACAATCGACTGACCAAGTCAGTTCAAGCGCACAATAAACTTGTCACTCCGGTGACGGGTACGTCTTTTCCCTTTTAAATAAAGGGTAATTAATCCATCCCTCACACTGCTTCGTCAGCAAATTACACGGTTTCGGCCGCTGCATCAACATGGTAGCTTCGAACACGGCCCGTCCGTCTGCCCTCCTGGAATCCCCCGGCCTGCCCAGAAGCCTTGTTGACTGAACCTGCTGCCTTCGTAGCTCCCCGAGCCTCCTGGTTGACCCCTGTCCACCTGCTCCTTACTCATGGGTCTTTGATCCGGCGATAGGCATGCTTTTGCCGCCGAATTAGACCTTTCTCTAGCCATCGAATCAGACCTTTCTCAAGCCACCGTAATAATGCCATCCGCCCTCCGTCGCCGGATCAATGCCCTGTGCCTCTTGGCCATCATATCAGGCCCACCGTATCAGTCCCATCTGCCATCAACCGTAGTATCAGAAGCCATCCGCCATCTACTGCCGTATCATAAGCCATCTGCCCTCAGCCGCCATGTAGCCCCTGGCCACCGTATCAGCCCTCACCATTTATTCTCTTCTGTTGTGACATGTTTTGTCCTTTGCACACTATTTTGATTCTCTGGCCGCCACACTAGAAGCCTAGCTGCCGTATGGCTATGGCCCCCGGATCAACTTGAAGCCTTGGCCACCATCTAAACCCCAAGCCCTTCAACCTTCTAACCCACATGCCCATGGCTAGCCATTATATCCTTTCCCCTACCATTCTTGCTGACTGGCCAGCCCCAAAGATGCAGAGAAGCCACATTATGATTTACTCGTTGGGTTTTCTGATTACTCCCATCGAGTCTCGGAGATTCGCTATTACTTAAAGCACGGTCTCTGATGACTCCGTATGGGGAATATCGAAAGTGCCACCTTATGGCAAATAGCGTTTCATTATCCCTTGGCCCTCTCGGTCCTCGGGCACCCATATGCCCATTGGTTATGGACCCTATCTCGACACTCCGTGGATAGGTTTCCTATACTTCTCATGGCATATTCCGGGGTAAGGGGAGATACTGCTGGAACTGTCCCATGGGGTTGTTTGCTTGCAGTATACCGTACTCTCTTGGATTCTTTCATTAACCCTAATAGATTGCAGGGATTTGCTATTGATTGAAGTGTGACCTCCGTTGACCTTAAGAGGGGAATATTAAAGGGACAACCTTATGGTGAAAGTCTCTTCACCGCTTCCTGACCCTTTCGACTCCGGGGCTCTGATATGCCCATCCCTTATGGACTCTGTCTCGGCTTTCCATGGACGGGTATCCTATATATCCCTTGGCATTCCTCGAGATACGAGGAGATGCTGTTGGAGTTGATTCAAGGGGTTGTGGTATAAAATTGTATTGTATTTTTCAATTACCCCACCGACAACTACAGAGCTAACAGAGTCCAGTGTAACTAAAGTATAGTCCACAAAAAAGGAAAAATACTCTGATGTCGGGAGCAGCCCGACACTGGCAAAGCTGGCACTAAGAACCACCACACTGTACCTCCAAACCTCGAGGTAGAACTACTACGCCTAAAAGAATAGGGGTGAGCCTCATCTCATTGGCTCAGTAGGTGTCCCGCGGATCCCCACCATGAAACAATAGTGGTACTTGTTACCTCATCCTGTTTCATCTATTTTGGTTTGCGGTCAACCCAGTTGTGACCCAATAGTTGACTTTTGACCTTGTGAGTGTCTTAGTTATCCCGTGGGGATCGAGACTATGTTTTAGGCGCTCAGAGGTATCATGTTACCTCAATTTATGCACCCATATAGTTGAGGGCACGGGTGAACCCTCGCATTTTGTGCTTTCTCATTGTGCGGAATTGTAAGTCCAATGAGCGGCCAAGGAGCTGAGGACTTTCAATTGATGAATGGATCCGGCTATTATGTGTCACTTCCATAATGTCTTACCGTGGTCTTGACCCAGGAACTAGGATGATTTGATGGCATGTAGCCGCTTGTACGACGATCTTGACCTGAGTCGTATGACTCAAGGATCGTTGTTTTAGTAGGTCTAGTTGACTGTCCTGAGTCTGGTGGCTGCGTACTGCCTTGTGTTCAGTGTTACTTATGACAGGTGTATGCATAGCCTGTCCCTACTTTGGTGTTTTCCTTTAAAGAGTCTCTATGTCTAGTGAGTCTTCACTAGTCGTAGCCTGATGACACTTTGTGTCGGCCCACCTGGGAGTGGTGGCGGGGCAGTCTCAGTAGAGATAGTTTTTAGGCTGGTTTTTGAGAGCCCCCTTGCCTTGCAGTTAGAGTCTGACTGGGGGGGAACCAGCTAGAGACCTGGCTCAAGACATTGAGCCTGTGCGTGCACACGTGGTCAGGGACGTTGGACTCACACTGACGAGCGTAACCCTGACTAGTCCTTGTTTCTTGGTTATTATTACGGTGTCTCAGTTACCCCATTTGAAGCGAGTGGGATACACCCGAGGCATAGTGTAAGACGTCAGTGGATGTATCTAGCCTTACTTCTAGTAAGAGGGTACTTCTGTCACATGACATATATAACATTCACAACTCTTGTGGTTCTCATGGGTTTTCGTGTCACACGATGACATGGTTCTATGGGTAATCTTTTTTTTTTGCCAAACTGACCAACCAAAATGAGCAACTGGTTGAGTGCACCCTCCCTCAAAAAGGAAGAATGTTCTCACTCCCCCAGGCTGAGGCTGCAGCCCTAAATTTTATTGATTTAAAAGAATGTATACAGTGGCTGCAGGGCATACCCCTGAAGGACCAACGAAAGAATTACAAAGTTGACAAATGGGCCGATACCTATATGATCAAAAGGGACAAAGAGAGATAAAGTTCTATGGGTAATCGCCATATGTTTTCTGATGTAGAGGTCTGGGGTTCTCGAATGAGTTACCGAGGTTTCACCCCTAGTGATAAAATGTGCTATGTGGAGTACAAAGGAGGGGCACACATGGGTGCCGAGAGGAGGGGCACACGCGGGTGTCAAAGGGAGGGGCACGCGTGGGTGTCGAAGGAGGGGTAATCAAAATAAAAATAGCAAGGAGTCCCACTGTGATCGCCAATTTGTGAACTTGTCACATAGACATTAAAAAGAAGAAAAACATTATCATAAATAACATGGATAGAAGGACTTAAAAATAAAAATAACAAGAATAAGCAAATGGTGATGGTGGAATAATTGGGGGAGGGAGTATCTGATGCTCCTCTAGGAGGGTGATCGCTAAAGGGGTTACCTCAAAATAAGAGAAATGATCGCGATGAATACCTTGTGAAGCGGGGACTTTGTGAGTTGCACTTCCTCCTTCTACCGGCCGGCCGATGAAGGGGGTTCTATCTTAATTACCCTTAAACACAAAGACAACATGTTGGATATATGCTCTTTGATGATGTCTGACTATGACTCATTGATCAGTCTTATTTACATTTGATGATGTCAATACGCTTGTATTTCAGGTCATTGTAAGTAAAGTGTAAGAAATCAAGAATGACACGTAAATCTAGGCAATTGGCAACACAAAAATCAAGGCTGAACTCAAGACACAGAAATTGAGGTAAGAGGTTGCATAAAAATCGAGGCAGATCTAACCAAGGGTCAGTGCACAAAAATCAAGGCATGTGTTATTACTAAAAGGTGCACAGAAAATGAGGCAACTGGCAACACAGAAATCAAGGCAGTTGGTAGCACAGAAATCAAGTTGAAAGCTTCATGATTGATTAAGTCGGTGCAACGGCTACTGTTCACACAGGCAGGACGACGCTACTTCAAGTCATGAAGAAGTAAGGCCGATGCACATTCCTGTACATGAAGAAGTAAGGTCGATGCACATTCATACTCTAGCATATCAAGGTCAGTGCATATACCCTATGTCTATCAGGTAAGGTCGATGTACATTCCTATTCACGAAGAAGTAAGGTCGATGCATATATAGAAGTGTTGCATACGAAGGTCGATGCATGTACACAATGGTTGCATACCAAGTCGATGCATGTTCAGCCCAGTGCATATAAGGTCGATGCACATTTGACCTTTAGCTCACTAAGGTCGATGCAGATCGGATCTGGTCTTTAGCAGGGTCTACTCATATGCTTGTATTTCTTCTTCAAGGTCGGTGCACATGTTCTGTCTTGCACAGCAAGGTTGATGCACATTTCACTTCTTATTTTACAAGGTCTGTGCACATGCGCATTTCTACTCAGAAGGTCGATGCACGCACTGTAGCACACATCATAAGGTCTATGCATATCTTGCTTCCAAGTTTGTGCACATGTAGAGTCTGTGCACATATAGGTCTGTGCACATTTGCATGTTGGTCAACAAGATCTATGCACATTTGTATAAACAAGGTCTGTACACATTTTGCATTTTGCATAACAAGGTCTGTGCACATTTGCATTTTGGTCAAGAAGGTCGATGCACATTTACATTTGCGCCCAGCAAGGTCAGTGCACATTTGCACCATTGCATACAAGGTCTGTGCACATTTGCATAACCAAGTCTGTGCACATTTGTATTATAGCATTATCAGGTCGATGCACATTCCTCTTGTTGCACCACTAGGTCGATGCATGTTTTACTATCACTGCCACAAGGTCGGTGCATGTTTGCATATTAGCATAGAAGGTCGATGCATGTTTTGCCATCACTGTCACAAGGTTGGTGCATGTCTGCATATAAGCATACAAGGTCGATGCATGTTTTGCCATCACTGCTATAAGGTCAGTGCATGTCTGCATATAAGCATACAAGGTCGGTGCACATTATGTTAGACAGGATACAAGGTCAGTGCACTTTTGCCTATTTCATATATAAGGTCGATGCATGTTTTAAGTCTGTGCACATATAGGTCTAAGCTTGCCTAGGGTCTGTGCACATTTAGAATTCAGGTCTACGCACATATATAAGTCCATGCACATTTAGGTCTGAGCCTGTCCAGGGTCTATGGACATGTAGATCGACCTCAATGAAGAAGCAGTATCTGTTTGATGAAATGCCTTAGTGAGCGCCTCCCAAGGACTGTTTTAGCCAACCTGCAGCCTTTTTCAGAAAAAGATCCAGAGAGCAAAAATAGGAATCGCAAATGCCAAAAATACATTTTTTGAGGGCTGGAAAGGTGTCCTTGGTCAGTCAACCATCCTTATCATCATTGGGTTGCTATATCAGTCCTTCTGGTCAATGGAAAAGCAAGTTACCATTTCTAAGAGTAGTCACCTTTCTTGGTACCCAGCTTTTTACCTTTAGCCAATAAGATGCTCTATAATTGAGATCGCACAAGACAAGAGGACATCCTTGACTGTCCTGCCAGCAGAAGAAAAAGATGGTGCAGATTTTCTTGGGGGGCTTCTACTCACATACTCTCTGGTCAACCCAAGTATCAAGTTAGCTTAAATTTATTTTGCTGCCTCCCTGGCCTATCAGAGGCTGCCAAGACAAAAGCTCCTTGAAAGACAAATAATATCTTATGTGGAGCCAATCACATACAGCCTGGAACCTCCTACTGGAAGGACTTCTTGCGCCTATAAAAAGGACCCCATGCTTGAAGAAATAGTTGCTGCTATCAAGAGAGAGAGCCACGCCCTTGAGCATCTACGAAGAGCATCCTTGTGAACCGCGTGAGAGCAGCCCAGCACTAGGTCTCATTCTAGTGCTGTAAAAGAAGAACAAAAGAGAAGCCTTGTGAGAGAAAGAGAAGCCTTGAGAGAGAGAGAGCAACCCTGCAGTCTACCTGAGCGTGAAGAATCAGATCCTCAGATCTAAAATCTGTAGCTGTAGTCCCCAGCTTCCAAATCATCATCTAAAGTTTCAGCTAGTTTTTCTTCTTATTTTGGTGATTTTTTCCCACTACACTTACAATGAGTTTTTTATCCTGTCATTTGTTCATCTAAAATCATCCCTACCAGTTTGTATAGGAAGACAGACGGAGGGTTCTCCGTTCTGTGGGTTTGGGGCTTGTCCCCATGTGTGGTGAAGACTTCGTCCGCTTGAGGAGTCTGCTCCTCCTGTGGGGCTTGTCCCCGTGTGTGGTGAGGACTTCATCCTCGTGAGGAGTCTGTTCCTCGTGTGGGGCTTGTCCCCATGTCAAGCTACGAGTCGGCGTATGTTGTGGAGGTTCTCCACGGTTCTTGCTTTTGTAAGGGTAAGCCTCACCGAGGTTGGTGAGGGGTGGGCGTAGGTTGTGGGTTTGCAACAGAACCACCTTAAAAACTCCTGTGTTGTGATTTGTGTATCTTGTGGGATTGCTCCATCTTCTCTATCCCCATTCACAAGTTGGTGTGCGTGTTTCATCGTGCGTAATCTTGGCTATCTCCATCGCACACTCAAGCTCATAGGACCGTGCCTTTCCGTTGTCATTTAAGCCATTCCTATTCAATCCGTTGTGCTTTGTGTCTAAGTGATTTTCTTACTTTATAGGAGTTATTTTTGCTTCTGGTAGCCAAGTTTCTAATTGGGTAAAGTTCGTAAAAGGATCTATTCAACTCCCCCCTTCTAGATCCTATTGCACCTCTTGGGACCCATCAGGCTTCCCCCTCCATCTACTTATCCCTCGGCCCCTCACACCAGGTCCGCTCCTTTCGCTTTACCCCCTCCACCCTGAGAACGAGAGCTTCTCGATAAGTGGGCTGTCATGTAGCAACATTTTGACCTCCTTCAGAAACGGGTCAGCCCACAGTCCTTGATTGATGTCCCGGTTCCCAATTTCCACAACATTCATTTCCCCTCTCAGGCAGAGCTCTCCACGTACCGAAAATACGATGGGAATGGTAATCCTTATATCCATGTGAGGGATTTTTTATAAGAGTCAGTGTAATTCCAGTAGAGGGGTTAGAGAGCGATCCCAAAGAGTGCCTAGTAGGCCAGGGTGAGACACCAGCCAGTAACCCCATCTTGTTAGTCACCCCTACATCTTCGGTCATCCCAGAGCTGTCTGCCCTGCCTACCTTGTCCATGGTGGATGTGCCATCCACCGACCCCATGCAGTCAGCCGACCCTCTCGTACCCGTCTCTCCTACGATAGCGCAGTCACTTGTAACTGTCGTACCGCTGTCAGCGCCCTATGTTGACACGGTATGGTCTAATTTCTGTCGCGCGTACGAGAGACAACATCCGGAGTTCCCCTTTTTTCATGCTCCACACCAGGCCTCTGGATTACCTTCTCGTCACCTGCCTCCTCATCCTCCCGCACTTCCATACCCGCAGACGAGTCTTCTCGAACCGGAGATGGTTGACGAGAGTCGAGACTCACCGCATCAAATTGTGGGTTAACCTATTTTTGCACCCAGTGTATGTAGAAGGTACCCGTCAGCCTTACCGAGTCTTCCTTAGTACGTCATGTGTGTTTGTCGTCAGTCATAGTAAGTTATTAGGTTGTGTCTCTCTGTCTTTCCTCATTCCACAATCTATGAGTCTGTTTTGCTTATTTATACAGTTAATTGTCGAGTGCATAGTGAGTCTGCATACGTTAAGTCAAGTCGGTCTGATGCAAGCTCACAGTGTCGGTCCCTTTCGAGTAGTGAGGCGAGTCAGATCTAACGCGTATATTATGGACTTACTGGAGGATTACAAGATCAGTTCCACTTTTAATGTCTCAAAACTAGTCACTTATAGGGACCCAGCGGTGATACCCAGTGAGCCTTTTGAGCCATCTCCACCTCTTGTGAGTGACACCATCCCAGAGCGTCCACCTCAAGCCTTGTTACCTCAGCAGCGTGAGCAGATCGAGCATATACTGGATGAGCAGGTAATGACTACTCGAGGTGGGGTATACCAACGCTACTTGGTGCGATGGAGGGGACAGTCCGCGTCCGATGACACTTGGATCACCCGAGCCGAGCTACATAGGATAGATCCAAATCTGTTGGACCGATACTAGAGCGATCCGGACCCTTACTTAACAGGGTCGAGCTTCTCCCACCCGGGGAGAATTGGTGAGGACAGCAGAGCCAGAGTTTGGCTCGACTCAGCGAGCTGCCGATACTGGACCCATAGCACGACTCGGTCGATGGCGACATCTTTATGGTTGGGGGACAGTCTGGAGTCTCCACCGGAGCTTTGATATTTTAGTACATATTTTTTTACGTATTTGTATTTGGTACGTATTTAGCTATATTTGGTGTGTATTTAGTATGTATTTGAATTGTATTTGGTATGTATTTTTTCTTTTGGGTTTAAATTGGGTCAATGGGAGAATATTGACCAGATATTTATATTTTGAGTTTATTATAATTCAAGGGAGATTAATATGGTCCAGGGGGGATAAAATAACCAAACCCCTTTAGTTGACTTGGAGAGAGGGATGCCCCCTCTCTTGTCCCCTTGTGAGATTAATTTAATCTCACGTTCTCTCTCTCCCCCATCTCATTTCTCTATCTCTCCCTCACTCCCTCTCTCTCACGCGACGGCGCTCGCACCCCCCTCTCTCAGTGGTTGTCCGATCGGGTCGCAGATGGAGGCGTGGTGGACGTCATCGGATTGCTCACGACGCGAGGATCGTGTTGACGCTAGCCTTGCCTCGATCCGTGGGGCATGGAGGCGTGAGTGGACGAGAGATCATCGTGGCTTCCTTCGGCCGTTCGGCACCGAAACGTTGGCTTCGTCGCGCAATAGGTAGGGGGAAGGAATCCTTGTCTCGCTAGGGTCGTCCCGGTACCCCATGCATCGCAGTAGCCTATCATTTTTCTCATTTTCTGTGTAAAACTCCATGGCCATTGTAATTATGTTTTAAATTGTAAAAATAATTACATGCCCATCGTTTTAAGTTTTGATGGTGTGGAATGGTTGTGGATGGGTGTTTGAGCATGGCAGGTTAGTTAGTTTTTGTAATCCCATCGATTTGGATCGATCGGGAGGGGTTTCCACCGAGGATTCCCCGTTCTCGCCACTGCGGTAATGGCGCAGCCACCCCATGACCGTTCCGTGGTGCGCGGTCTTAGTCTAGACTGTTTAAGTCCATTGGAAGGTCCATTATGGACCGTGTAACATTTAGCACGGCTAGCCCTTAACCGTATTATTCCCTAGAACAGTAAGGGGGTGTGGACCTGAACGGCCAAAGGTGGTCCATTCGACCCCTTTGAGCGGCTTATCGCTCGACCGTTCAGGAGACCTTTCGTTACGTTGAGCAGTTAATCCTGAACCGCCTAGCCCTTGAGTGGCCCATTCTCGACCGTGTAGTCCCGTTTGAACTGTTTTAGGTGTAGCATTGAGCGGCTATGGGAGAACCGTGTAGGCCAATGGCACAGTCAGTCGATCGATCGTTCAATCTCTGAGCGGCCGTGTTCCTATCATGTAATTCCTGCAGAGTTTAAATTGTAGCATATTCATCCCATTATGCTTTTAATTGCTACACTATCACCATGTTTAATGTATTTTATAAAACTGTGGCATATTTTACATCCCGATGGAATTACTTTCTCTTTCCTTGTGTTGGAACCACTAGTTGTAGCCCAGTGACCTCTAGTGTCGGCCCACTTGGGAGAGGTGAAGGGGTAGTCCCATTGTACAGTTTTTAAGCTAATTTCGTGGACCCCGGTCCAACCGTAGCATCCTACGGAGGGAAATACTAGCTAGAGGTTTGGCTCTAGGCAGGAGTCAGTGTGTGCACACGTGGTCAGAGGCTTGGACTGACACTGACGAGTGTTACTCTGGCTAGTTACTTGGTTCTAGTACTGTTACGCCTCTCACTTGTCGTGTTCCGAGACTTGCGAGTTGCTTGAGACGCAGTATAAGCCATCAGTGGACGCATCTGGTCTCTACTTTCTGGTGGTCTCTCCTTTTCTCTCTCCTATCACTTGGTTAGCTGAGGTTTATTCTATTGGTAGATTTAGCTCCTGTCGCTTATATTTAAATTAATTACTCAACATGACTAGATAAGGCCGACAAGGCACCTCTATTTTAAGCCTCATTTTTTTTAATTATTTTCTTTTTGACTTGATTTATAGAACTGATGTCAGAATAGGCAGGTATTTATTCGTCGGCACTTGCTAAGTGCCGAAGTAAAGGTATGTTTATTTGTTAACAGGGACGAAAGGTCCACATTAAGAGAATGTTGACTGGTCTTGCCGATGATGACAAGGGTCAAAACTGGTTTGTTCATCGACATTGGTTAAATGTCGAAGCAAAGATAGGTTGTATTCATTAATGAGGATGAAAGGTCCAGGTTAAGGGAATGTTGACCGATCTTGTCGATGATGACAAGGGTCAGAAGTGATTTGTTCATCGACATTGGTTAAATGCCAAAGCAAAGATAGGTTTATTCGTTAACGAGGACGAAAGGTCCAGGCTTAGGGAATATTGACTGGTCTTGCCGATGATGACAGGGGTCAGAACTGGTTTGCTCATCGACATTGGTTAAATGCCGAAGCAAAGATATGTTTGTTCATTAACGAGGATGAAAGGTCTAGGTTAAGGGAATGCTGACTGGTCTTATCGATGATGACAAGGGTCAATAGCGGTTTGTTCATCAACATTGGTTTGATGCCGAAGCAAGGATATGTTTGTTCAGTAACGAGGACGAAAGGTCCAGGTTAAGGGAATGCTGACCGATCCTGCCGATGATGACAAGGGTCAAAAGTAGTTTGTTCATCGACATTGGTTAGATGCCGAAGCAAGGATATGTTTGTTCACTAATAAGGAGGAAAGGTCCAGGTGAAGGGAATGCTGACCGATCTTACCGTTGATGACAAGGGTCAGTAGCGGTTTGTTCATCGACATTGGTTTGATGCTGAAGCAAGGATATGTTTATTCATTAACGAGGACAAAAGGTCTAGGTTAAGGGAATGCTAACCGATCTTGCCAATGATGACAAGGGTCAGTAGCGGTTTGTTCATCGACATTGGTTAGATGCCAAAGCAAGGATATGTTTGTACATTAACGAGGACAAAAGGTCTAGGTTAAGGGAATGTTGACTGATCTTGTCAATGATGACAAGGGTCAGAAGCGGTTTGTTCATCGACATTGGTTAGATGTTGAAGCAAGGATATGTTTGTTCATTAACGAGGATGAAAGGTCCAAGTTAAGGGAATGCTGACCGATCTTGCCGATAATGACAAGGGTCAGAAGATGTTTGTTCATCGACATTGGCTAAATGTCGAAGCAAGGATATGTTGTATTCATTAACGAGGATGAAAGGTCCAGGTTAAGACTTCATCTACTGATCTCGCCGATGATGGCAGAGATCGGGGCTAGTGTATTCATCGGCATTGGATAAAATGTCGAAGCAAAGGAAGGTTGTATTCTTCACCAGAACAGGCAGAAGGTCTATTCCAGTCAGGCTTTGTCTATTGGTGGTTTATTCTCTGGTGGAACTCGTAGGGATATTCTATTTTGACCCTGAGAAGGGTCCTCTAGATGGACGATGTATCCTCTTATCCTTATAGACGCTAACTCTTGATTTATGTAATAAAAAATTAAAATTTTAAAATAAACGTCTGCTCTCGAGGACGTCAATTCTTGTTTATTTAATAATAAACAAATGAATGTCTGAACATATTGACGTCAATTTTAATTTTATTATTGAAATATCTATAGTTAACGTCCATGCCTGTGGACGCAATTTTCTGGAAATCATAAATTCAGTTCTAAAAATATTAATTAGATGCCTTCCATAAAAGATGTCAATTTTTGATAAAAATAAATAAAATAATAAATGAGTGACTTTCATGACAGACGTCAATTCAATTAGCGCCTGCCAAAAAGGACGTCAATTCTCTGTTACATGTTGTTGCGGTGTTTTAACCCTTAACTGTGGGTTTATTGGCACTCTCTCACATCCGTAGATGGAGCCCCTATTTTGATTTATATCTTATGCCCCTCAATTCTTGGTGATATCTGAGCCTTCCGCAAGATATTCCTTCCTTCGGACTAGTAATTTTATCATTGAGACCTCCGTAAGTCTACGCTAGCCTTAAATTCTCTCAATGCAACCGAACAAATTGTACCCTAAAAATCCTATGCACTGAGTCACAGTCATGTCCCTCTGAAGAAACATGACTTTTAACCCTCATAGAGAGCTATTTCTGACCTCTTTTGAGAAATTAGTCACTTTTCAGAATTAGCGTCCAGAATAGTAGACACCAATTTGAATGGGTGACCGAATACATGGACGCCAATTCTTCGTACTTAAACCTTTTTCCCAGAATGAGCGACCACAATGGTGGACGCAAATTCTGAATTGGCGGTGACCCTATTGGACACCATTTTTCTCAGATTTTTGTATATGTCTCAAATTTTTACACAAGTCATCCCTACATAAATTTCTATCCTTGAAATGTAAATTCTGTCAATCTACCCTATTATCCTACAAAGGCTTATTCCTTTGGAACTCTATTGGCTTTTAAACTATAGTGGATGTCTAAATATATGCATGACCCAATGCCTGTGCATATAGGGCCCGATCTGGTCTTGGGAGGAGCACCCAAAAGTACTTGTGCCCATGGGAGCCATTATTGATCACAGTGTGGTATTGCACCGAAATGCATGACTTGCTAGATTGAATGACATTCCACGACTCGTGCTTGACTAGACTTACTTAACATGACATGACTTGCATGGCCCGAAACAGGTATTTACTTGCTTGCTTGATAACATGATAGCCAATTCTTGACATGACTTGATAAATGCACTTGCTTGTTCGTCTTGATATAGTTACATGAAATCATGATAGTTCACTCAATTATCTCTTACTGTATATTCTCTCTAGTGTCATTTCATGCGAGCATGCATAGCTACACTTGCATTCGTGTAACATGTAATTTACTTAAAGTAAGCTAGTGATAGTGCGAAAACGCACGTCGTTAATACATCTGCTACCAAATTTAAATATCCGGCTCACAAATTAAATAGAATAGCTAAGTGGTGAGACCGAGTCGAATCCACAGAGAGCACCAAGCTTCGAGGGATTGGGACGGGCCCATGGGGGCCAGTGTTCTTTGGGTTGTAGTAGCTGCTCACAAGGTGTTGGGGTAAATGCTCGACACACCCCGGGTTGCCGAACGGCTTGGGTAGCAGGCCGGGGGGCCCCAAAATGGGCCTTGGGATAAGGATAGGAGCTCATGGGAGCTAAGGGGAGGCATTTTAGGAACACGGGACCTACTTTGAGCTACGTGTCGTGTCGCACGGTGGGTTGGCTAGGTAGCCTCAAGTTGGCCTGAGAGCTAAAGATGGGTGGCTCGTCACCACATGTCTGAAGGTCGGGGGTGGCCCCATCTTTCTGGAAGGTTGTTGCAGGACCCAATTAACATGCTGGCACCACGGGTTGGCCCGTGGTTTGACGTAGGAGGGCTGGGAGATATGCACCCATAAGGTGTTTAGGAAAATGCCTAACACGTGTGTGTGAGCCATACACGCGTACTGCGAGCCTCCAAAGCCTATGGTTGACTTGATTAGGTCTCCCTTTGACCTTGAAGGGTTGAGAAAAGGCGTCACGGGCTGACTCCATGCCTTTTCACTGGGTGCCACGTGGCATGGCTTAGTGTCGGTGTGCCCCCGGGTTGGCCCAGGCGGCCATATAGGATGCGGGCAAGGCCCGCCAATAAGTAGCCAAGATTGGCCCCGGTTGATTGCTTGTATAGCCACACGTCACGGCAAATCGGTCAGGGCCCTTGGCGGGACCCACGGAGTGATAGAAAGGGTTAGGTAGCCCATGCCTTAAAGGTGTTCGGTGAAATTTTTGAACCCTTATTTCTTGGTATTTTGCTGGGAAATCATCCGGGTACAACAACAGTGTCTAAGGAAAGAGGTCCACGGGAAAATACTTTTAAGCAGATAAGTGATTTAGTAATTAGGGCCTCATGTATACGAGGGGAGCCTCCCACTGTCCCACCTTTGACTTGGCCGTAATTCCTTAATTTTCTAGTGAAAGCACTCGACTGTGAAAAACTTGATCTCAACTCATTTTATGAGGTTTTCGCAAGGCTAATTATGTCTTGTCCAAACAACTCAATCCTTTAACGACATAATGTTGTTAAACATGATGTCTTAAATCCTCTTCAAACTTATCTTACAACTACTAGAACTCTTTGTTAGATCTGTACTTTATTACAAGAGCTTTCTCTTGAAATTCTTTGGCCATACATAATGTGGATGTCTAAATATACTTGGGATCTATGATCTACAACCTCAATGTCTGGCATTAATGGGACCCGATCTGATCCTGGGGGGAGCGCCCGAAAGTACTTGTGCCCATAGGAGTTGATTGACCAGGTGTGACATTACACCGAAGTGCTTGACTTGCTAGATTCATTCATGGCATTCCATAGTTCATGAATTATTTACTGAATACATGAATTACTTGAATTACTTCACTTGTATATACTTGCATGAAATGGCTAAATTCCATGATAATAATCTCTACATGAGTGTTCATTAGTTGAATTTTACTCTTGATATCTTGTTTACAATATGAAAATTACATGACTCGACTCAGAAAAATAAGACGGACACAATGGAACCATGTCGATGCGCAATCGGAGCTGGGGAAAAATGTGAAGGATGAGAGATGCCCCCCTCAGAGGTGGCATGCTTGTGGGGTCGCATGTGCGGGATAGTGGGGAGTACTTGCGCCTCTATAGGGCAATGTATGCTTAGCAACTCTAGCTCGGGAGGCTTGTGAAGGTAAATGTAATTTTTTCATGTTTTTTTATATGTGATGCTGACTGGTGTGTCATGGATGTAGGACACCCGCGATGCCATGATAGCGAACTTACGAGCTCACTTGGTAGACACGGAACAACAGTTGACTGACAGTCGTGCAACCTTAAATTCCTTGGTACAAATGCAATGCATGCTCTTAATTATGATCTTGGATTCTCGATGTTTAGCCACTAATTGTCACCTTATGTGTGTTAAGCGCGCCCAGCTCGATGAGGCATCAGTAGCAATGGGGGCAGGGGTGCCTCCTCTAGTTTGTTGGTCCCTTCCTCGGAAGTTACTTTGCTCCATGATCAACTTGCTCGTACCATGCAGCGTGTCGTAGAGTCAGAGGGGATGCTTTCTGCACAGGTGAGTATTTCACCCTTCAAGTTCTATCATTCATGTTATGCTACATTCTTGAAAATGGTGAGTGTGATAGACAGGAGAGTCGCTCGCTCATGCCACACAAGGTGAGACAAGGATAGCAAAGCTAGAGGAGGAACTGCGGTGTCATTCAGATGATGACCTCCCTCAGGACGTCATGGAGTTGAGGATCTCCCTCTAGCTAGAGAGGAAGGATAGAGAAAGAGAGCGAGCGAAAAAAGAGAGGGAAAGAGAAAGAGAAAGAGAAAGAGAAAGAACCAAGAGGTTGGCAGAAAGAGAGGAGAAGAGGACATTGGAGGCCCAATTGTTGGAGCTCTGAGCCAGTCTCGGTCTTGCCGAACAGTGGCTGAGAGACGGTGAAGAGTGCTACCGAAGAGTACGTGAGCGCGATTTTCACGTCAACACTTTCTTTGCTGCCCCCTTGAAGCGACAGCAAAACATGAAGACTGAGAAGGAGATGCAGGGTGAAAAGAGTACCACCTCTCATGGCTTGATAATGCTTCCTAGGGATCCTCGCCTGGGGGGTGGTGGTTAGAACACTGTTGAGAGAGAGGGTGAGGCTTAGAGTGGCATGATGTACTCACTCTAAATTATGGGAGGTTTTTAGAGGAATAAAAAGAATGTTGAATCTCTCGTTCTTTCCTGCTTTCAACCCTGCACATGTCACTTAGACAAGAAAGTTAGCTTTTCCACTCTGACGTTGTAATATCCCAGACCCTTTGGATCCTTCTTCTTGGGTCCCAGATTTATTTTCTCAGAGAATTTGATTTCGTTATGCCCGGAATTATTTTTCGGATATTTTTCGGGTTCGGATCTGTGCGTTTCGGATCAGTTTCGGAGGTCCCGGAACGTGTTCCGCGATTCCCGCATGTTTCTCTTCGGCAAACTTACGGAACCTAATCATCAGCTTTCGATTGCTGAACTTGTTGGATTTCAATTTTTACTTTTTCACACTTTTTTCAAGCTATGTGTCAGCAGAGCTAAACTGTAATGCTCAACGGGTGAGGTGGCTACCTCGGATAGTAAGTTGTGTTGCTCAGCGGTCTGTAAGCAAGCTGTGAAGCTTAGAGGATGCAAGCTGTGATGCACAGCGGTTCAAGCTGTTAGGCAGTAGCAATCCACACTCCGGGTTGAGTGTGGGGTGGATGTGGGTCTAGAGGACTGAACCACCTAAAAATTCTCTGTGTACTGTGGTTTGATCTTTAGGGTGATTATCGCTATATGTATGCTAGGCACATCTCAACCTACTCGCCTAGACGCTCTTAATTCTGCATTAGTTTAAATTGTCCAGGATTAGTTTAATTTGCTCAAGTTTTTTAGAGGGAGATTCATTCACCCCCCCTCTGAATCTAGGTTTGAACCACTGCAACATCCTAACATGAGAGCGTCACAGTGTTTGGTCCCGGGGCTGAGAAGGAGTTGACAGATCTGGCCGTGCAGAGCATGTGTACCATCACCAGGGCCCTCGATTTATGGAGGCATCACTACAGTATCCTCGCTCGAGAGTTGGATGCTAGCCATGCCGTGCAGACCAATTTGGCAGCCAACTATGAGGTGCTCGAGAAGTGCCAGAGGGCGGCCTAGACTGAGGTCGTTAGGCTTCAAGGACAGCTACGTTAGGTGGAGAGGGCGTTTATCGGGCTGGAGCGGGGCCGTGACCTCTTCCAGGTTTGGGCTGAGACGACTGAAGCTCATGCGGCCACGCTGAGAGCACAGGGTCAAGCAGTCGAAGGCCGGGCTCGGGAGGTAGGGGCGCAACTCGCTAAACTGCGCTCGGTGGTGTCCACCACTGAAGAAGAGGCAGTGGACCACTTCTACTTGTCTCCAGCTTATGGAACTGAGTGGACAGAGATGGCCTTGAAGTTCTTCGAACCGGTTGGTGATCGTGGCTTTCGGGAAGGCTGGGTAGCTGCTGTCGCGACTACGGCGAGGAACCTTGGCATCCCAGAGCCTCCCCTACCTCCCCCCTTAACACCTTATGGCCCAGAGGCCAGCAATGGCGAGGAGGAGCTTGATGACAAGGGGGCCGAGACCGTGGACCAAGCACTTGGGCCGAGCTCTGTCGAGTGAGCACCTACTGGTACTTCAGCGACGGAGGTGTGCGCGGAGTGCCCGGCCAAGGATCCGCCTTCCCAGGTGTCTGATGTAGCACGTGAGTCTGAGGAGGCTGGGTCACGTGATGTTTCTACTGGGGTGGACTCTTGAAAGGATGCCCCCTTGTTTCTTCTTTTTATACTTCCCTTGTTTTATTGGGGCAACTACCCTTTCATTTGTAAGGTTTTTTGATTATGGAATGGAAGATTTTCCTGAATCTTTGCCGTGCATCCCCTCTCCCTGTGCTCGCTATGGAACTTCCTGGGAATTCGAAACGACGCCTTCGAGAGTTAACTCTGAACAGGTGTGACTTTCAGGACCCGTACCCTCGATTTCTCAGAATTAAAGAGAGATGGTGAGAGTCCTCTGGCCTTCTAGGGTCTTCACCTCCCCCTATAAGTAGCGACCTCCCCTTGGCCCCTTTGTGCAGGAACCTTGGAGGAGTCACCCTTGTGAGATGTCTTCGGGGGAGTTTGGTACCTCGTCCAATGACGAAGTGTTGTAGGGTCATCGCCTGCCCCTAATCCTTCGAAGAGAGCCACTGCCAGAATAGTGGCGGCTATGGCCGGAGCTGGGAGTGAATGGTCCCACCCCCGAATAATACAGGGTCGGATACTTGGATGGATGGCGAGAGGCCTTGGAGAAGGTCAATTGCTTATACGCTGGCCGAGGGGTTCTACTATGTGAGCCAGATAGGTTTCATCCTTGAGGGGACGGGAGGTTACCTTTTATTCTCCCCTTCTATTTTTGAATAAACTTTTCTTCCTGTGCCCTTCCTTCATCTCCGCGTAGTGTGACTACCTTCCCTCACGTCTCTTGACTTGCAGGTGTATGATGAGGCATTCCCTTTCATCGAAGGGAGCATCCTTTTTCTTGAGAGCGGGGGTGATGGAAGGCGCGGAAGTCGTTCTCCATTTGTCGGCTTGCAGACTCGGTCTGCTAACTAGGCGGTGTGGATCTCAGCATTCTTCTGCCAACCATCGACGATGGCCTACGGGGAGGCCAGCCCCCTCTGATCAGTTTGTATGCATGGCCAGTCGGCTGGCTGACACTGGTCTTGTGGCTTCAGTGCCCCCCGCCGGTCAAGGATGAACAGGGCCTCCACCCTTCTTTCCTGCTATAGATTTTCTCACCAGCGACATCCCTAGTTGGTCTGCTTCCCGTGGAACAATAGGGATCTGAGGTGTCTGCTCATGGAGATATCGCATTTGCTAGCAGATAACCTGACGATGATAGCGCTGGAAGGACGAGGTGCTAGAGTTGCACATCGCTGTGGTCAGACACATTTCTTTTTCCATACGCTTGTACATTGGTCACGTGAGGGTGACTCCGCCAGTCTTTGGCAGCTTGTATTTTGACTAAATGAATATAATTGTCTAGTTTAAGTTCATGTCATTGCGTACCTTTTGATGGGAGATCTGTGCGGAGTTTTTGACTTGTATGTGAACGTTTGGTTTCTTGATCCACGCTTGAAGTCATGTCTTCCCAACAAATTTTTCAACTACTGCCTGCCTCTATGGAGCTTTTAGGTTCCCTTTTTATTTTCAAGGGGAGTAGTGCTCGCCTCTAGGGAACCCTTAGGTTACCTTATCATTTTCAAGGGGAGTGGTGCTCATCGCTCTCTAAGGAACCCGTAGGTTACTTAATCATTTTCAAGGGGAGAAGTGTTCGCCTCTAGGGAACCCTTAGGTTACCGTATCATTTTCAAGGGGAGCGGTGCTCGCCTTTAAGGAACCTGTAGGTTACTTAATCATTTTCAATGGGAGCAGTGCTCGCCTCTAAGGAACACGTAGGTTACTTACTCATTTTCAAGGGGAGCGGTGCTTGCCTCTAGGGAACCCGTATGTTACCGTAATCGAGTACGGCTGGTGATGCTCTACTGGAAAAATTTTCTGAGATTCATAGAATTCTATGTTCTTGGTACCTCTTGTCCCTCCAACGTCACTAGTCGGTACGCTCCTTTGCTGAGTGCTTCGGTTACCCTATATGGGCCTTCCCAATTTGGTGCAAGCTTTCCAGCAGTCCCCCTTGGGTCTGCTACGCTTGCTCACCATAGTAGCAAATCTCTGGGGAAGAATTGTCATTCCTTGACTCGGGCATTGTTGTATTGGGCCAACTTTTGTTGATATGCTGTGTGCCTCACTTGAGCGCATGCTCTATCTTCTTCAAGCAGATCCAAATTTTCTCGTATTACTTGGTTATTTTTGGCCTCGTCGAAGCTCCCCACTCACAATGAGGGGTTGGAAATCTCCAATGGGACCACTACCTCTGTACCGTAAGCGAGATGGAAAGGTGTCTCTCCCATGGCGGCTCTGGCAGTGGTTCGGTGAGCCCACAGAATGCTCAGAATTGAGTCTATCCTTGAGTCACCTGCTTGGTCCTACCAGGTTGTGATGCCATGGAGGAGTGTTCTGTTGACATTTTCCACCAATCCATTAGCATGGGGATGTCCCACAGACTTATAGTGGTTCCAGATCCCCAACTCCGAGCACTTCTCCTGGAAGGTAGTGCTCGTAAACTGTCTGCCATTATCGGTTGTGAGAACTCTCGGGATCCCAAACCAACAGATGATACTTCAAAGTATGAACTTTCATGTTACTTCGCTCGTAATCTTTCCTAATGGTTTAGCTTTGACCCATTTGGTGAAATAGTCAATAGCGACCATGAGGAACTTCTTCCTCCCTTGCGCTTTGGGGAAGGGGCCCAATATGTCCACCCCCCACCAAGCAAATGGGCGAGACTCCATCAGGGTGTATAGTTGTGTAGCAGGCCGGTGGTGTTGATGGGAGAACTTCTGGCATTGAGGGCACCTCAGGACGTGCTCGAGGCATTCCTGCTGCAAAGTGGGCCACCAGTACCCTTGACGGATCAACGTCAGTGCGAGTGCTCGCCCCCCTACGTGGCTTCTACAAAGTCCTTTGTGGACCTCTTGGATGGCCTGGCTGGCTTCCGTGGGGAACAAGCACTTTATCAGTGGAGCTGAGAGGAATCGGCGATATAACCGACCATTCACCATTGTGAAGTGGGCCGCTCGTGCTCGCGTGCAACGGGCTTTGGCGCGGTCGCTTGGGAGTTGTTGCCACAGGAGAAAATCAAATAAGGGATCCATCGAGGAAGGTTCATAGTCGATGGCGTTTACCTGGGATGTTGGTTCTTGTATGCTCGGCGCTGACAGTTCTTCTGCCAGGATTGATCTCGAGTTGGAAACCGTGGTGGCGGATGCCAAGCGAGACAAGACGTCTGCTCGAACATTTTCTTCCCTGGGGTAGTGGACCACCTCGAAGTGGGAGAATTCTTTTGCCGTAGCCTTGACTTTCTGCAAGTACTTGATCATGGAGGGATCGCGTGCTTCGAATTCCCCTCTGACCTGGTTGGCGATGTGCATGGAATCACTGTATGTTCGCACGCTAGATGCCCCCAGGTGTTTCGCCATACGCAACCCTGAGAGGAGTGCTTCATACTCAGCCACATTATTCGTGGTCGGGAAGTTGAAATGCAGGGCGTACTGAAGCTTTAATCCTTCTGGCGAAAGAAAGACTAAACCTGCTCCGCTACCAGTAATGCAGGATGACCCATCGACATACAGTTCCCATGTGGGCCCTAAGGACTGCTCGGGCGAATCTTTAGCAGGTATCGTACATTCGACAATGAAGTCGGCGAGGGCCTGGGCCTTGATCGTGGTCCTCGGAGGGAACTTGACGTCGAATTCACCCAGCTCGATTGCCCATTTGATCAACCTCCTTGAAGCGTCAGGGTTCTGGAGAATTTATCGTAGTGGTTGGTCGATGAGGACGACAATTGGGTGAGCCAAAAAATACAGAGGCAACTTGCGAGCGGCCGTAACTAGGGCTAAGGTGAACTTTTCAGTTCGTGAGTATTGAAATTTGGGCCCTTATAACGCTCGGCTAACGTAGTAGATGGGCTTCATGATATCAGCTTCCTCTCGAGTGAATACAGCACTCATCATGCTCGGCGTCACTGATAGGTACAGGAGTAACTGTTCTCCCTTCTGCGGCTTGGAAAGTACGGGGGGAGTTGCCAGGTAGCATTTTAATTCTTCAAATGCTTGCTCACACTCCTAGTCTCAGTCGATCTGTCATTTCTTCTCCAGTGTCTTGTTGGCTTGCTTGATTAGTCGGAAGAAGGGAAGACACCTCTCGATTGCTCGGGACAGGAACCGAGTCAAGGCGGTGAGATGTCCGGTGAGGCATTGTATGTCTCTCACTCGTCCTGATCACTTCATTTCCAACACCACATGGATTTGGTCGAGATTGGCCTCGATCCCTCGGTGGGTGACGAGCAAACCAAGGAACTTCCCAGATTTGACCCCGAACGTGCACTTAGCTGGGTTAAGTTTCATTTTGTACCTTCTAAGTGTGGCAAAGGTCTCCGCCATGCCTCCCAAGTGTTCGACGGCTTGGAGGCTTTTTACGAGCATGTCATCAATGGAGACCTCCATGTTGCGGCTGATCTATGAGTCGAACATATGATTGACGAGATGCTGATAAGTTGCTCCCGCGTTCTTCAACTCGAACGTATCAGTGTAGTAATACAGGCCGTGGTCGGTGATGAGCACTGTCTTGTCCTGGTCGGGCTTATGCATGCTCATTTGGTGGTACCCAGAGTAATCATCCAGGAAACTCAGCATCTCATGTCTGGCTGTAGCGTCAACTAGTTGGTCAATTCGTGGCATGGGGAAACTATCTTTCATAGCCTTGTTGAGGTCAGTATAATTTATGCACATTCGCCACTTCCCATTACTTTTGGGAACCAGGACCACATTGGCCACCCAGTCTGGGTACCTGGTAGGCCTGAGTAGCCCTGAGCACAACTTCTCGCTCACTTGTTCTCTGATGATGGCCTGTCGCTCGGGGTTGTAGCACCTTCGGCATTGCTGAACTGGGCAGCAGGTCGGGTCCCACCTAAGTTGGTGTGTGATGACCTCTGGTGAGATTCTAGAGAGTTCGTCCTCGAACCAAGTGAATACATCCTGGTTGGTTGTGAGGAAGCTTACGTAGGCTTCTTTATCGTGGTCGGATAGGGTCGCCCTGATCCTCAGCGTTCTGCTTGGGCCTTCTCCCACCTGGATGAGGTATAAGTCTTCCGCTGGAGTGCTCGCGCTTAGACCTGGGTCTTCGGTCCTCGCCTTCTTCTCGGGTGGTGTCTCCTCGGGCTGCAGGTAGCACGTTGAGATGAGGTAGCACCTCCTAGATTCCCTTTGATCTCCTCGAACCTCTCCTACTCTCTGAGGGGTAGGAAATTTGAGCTTTTGGTGGTAAGAGGAGGGAACACCATGAAGTGTGCCGAGGATTACCTCTCCCGATGATGGCATTATACCCTGTCATTGCGCGGACGATCGTGAAATCTGCGAGGAAGGTTACCTCTTTTGGTGTGGTCCTGAACATAATTGGGAGTGATATGCATCCTTCCAGGCGGACTATAGTGCCAGAGAATCCATACAACGGTGTATGCAATGGTGCGAGTCTAGACAAATCCACACCCATAAGCACAAGATAGTTGTACGCAATAACATCAGGGCTGCTTCCATTATCCACTAGGATGTGACACACAGTATACTGGTTGATGGTGGCCGAGACCACTAGTGCATCCGAATGGGGGATGGTTACACCATCCAGGTCATCGTTTGAAAAGACAATTAGATCCTTTAGGTGCCCTGGGGTGGCGATCTCCAATCGGGTATCGTCACCTCGTTCTACAATGTGGACGGCTGACGCGTATCGTCATCGCCTACTCACACTGTCTCCACCCATGGCTGGCCACCCAAAGATCATCATCATCTCCTTTCTGTTGGGTCGATTGTCGAGGGGTGGAGGTGTCCACTGTCACTTCTCTGCGGCCTTGGCAAGGAATTTATTAAGGAGTCCTCTACGAACGAGGTCCTCAATCACAACCTTTAAGTTGATGCACTCGATGATATCGTGGCCATGGTCACGGTAGTAGTGATAGTACTTCTTCTTGTTCCTCGCACTCGGATCTGATTTCATCCTAGGAGGCCATTTGAGAAATGGTTCTTCTCGGATCTCCATCAGGATTTGGTCGGGTGGGGCCGTAAAGGGTGTGTAGTTACGATAATTGTCCCTTTCTCTCTCCGGGCAGTCGCGACGGTCTCTGTCGTGTCACTCCTGCTTATTCTGCCCTTCTCGTGGCGAGTCGGCAAGTCTCTTCTGGTCAGACCGATTGGTTCCGGCCTCGCGGCCCAGGGCTGTAGTATTCTCCTCACATCGCACATGCTTCTGCGCCAAGGCGAGGAGATTAGGAAGGGTCATCGGGGCTTCTACTCCGAGCACACGTCGGAGGATGTGGTCCTACGTCCCTTGGGTGAGTGCAGTGGCTGCGATGCTGATGTCGAGGTGTGGGATTTGGAGCCCCTCCACGCGAAAGCGGGAGACGAAGTCCCACAACATTTCTTCTTTCCCCTGCCTGAGAGCGAGCAGGTTCACTGCCGACTTAGCCACCTTTCGGTAGCCAATAAAGTTCTCCTTGAACAGCTTCTTGAGCTCCTAGAGGAGGAGATAGTCCTGGCTGGTAGGGACTCAAACCACGCCCGGGCGTTCTCCCAAAGAGTCGTAACGAATGCCAGGCATTTTACGATGTCCAAGGCCCGGTGGAATACCAGGTGGGACTCGAAGCTGTGCATGTGGTCGGTCGGGTCTGTGGTGCCGTTGTAGGAGGTGAACGAAGGTAGGTGGAGCTTTGGCAGGATGTGGGCTTCCATGATCTCCCTGGAGAAGGGAGCATGAAAGTCTTGGTCGTTGTCGATCAGACCGTGGCTTCTGGCGGCCAGGAGGACGTCGTCCAAGTATCAGACTTTGTCTTCTATCTCATCAATGTGTTGGAGCCAGCGATCCATCTCTGGGTTGGAGTGCAATGGGCTGCGCACCCTTGGTGCAGGCGTGCTGCGCGATCATCAGGTCCTTGCAACTGAGGCGTGAGAGGCCTCCCGCACTTGGCAAGGATTCCCCCCAGTTCGGGCTTCTTCGTCCTACCGTCACTCGGGTAGGACGCGTTGGGGGTCCATTGGTCGGTTCACAAGCTCGTGGCAAAGTTCTGTCAGGGCTTGGATCTACTGGCGAATTTCATCTAGGTCGCCCGGGGTGACTTCTTGTCGGGGGTGAGCAGAAGAAGCTTCTTGCGATTCTTGCGACCCTCGACAGGAGTTGGGTCCCTGGTGGGAACCGTGGCCCCGATGGCTGGCGTTGCAGAGGCTTCAATGGCGTGCCATAGTTTTTTGCTCATCTCCCCACAGACGATGCCAAGAAGTGTAAAGGCAGAAGTCTGGTTTCTATGCCATGTACCACCTTCTCTATTTATTGAACAAGGAAGCCGTCTCGCACTCGTGGAGGCCTACAAGCACCAGGAAATAAGGGGAGTCAGAAGGAATCTCGGGTGTTACCTCAGGGAACAACCCTCCGATGCTTAAGTCAGCAACAGATTAATAAAGGGTAGAGAAGAGCAGATAAGAGAGAGAGAGAGAGATTGCAGTAGAAGGCCGAGGAGCCATGTAGATCCTCCAAACGAGTGCTCGTCGCTCCCAGTGCTCACTGGACGGTAAGGTCGTCAGAGGGGACCTTTCTTCGAGTTCGGACTGTCGTCCCTTCCTTCTCTCCGTGTAGTAAGGCTAGTAGCTCTATCCTCTTGTGTAATAGTTTGGCAGAATGATCCACTGTGTCTCTCTTCTCTGTCGATGTCCTTCTTATAGGGGTTGTCCTGGAGCTAGGAGCCTTGTTCCTTGATAGGGAAATGCGTAAGTGGGGGAGTAACACTTTCCCGCTATAGTGGCGGGAGTTTCCCATTAGAGGGCGATTACCCCAGCGTCAGCTGGTCCCGGGGTGAGTCTTACGGCACTCGTGGGACGTGCTTGCCCGTTATAGGGTCAAGGCTGACGTTGTGGGGGGTAACGGTCGATCACTGGAGGGTCTTCCGATGGTCGCTGTGCTTGGGCCGTGACTTTTACGCACTGTAGAATTTGATGCTAAGCTAGATTGGGCCGCACCTTGATGGGCTGCAGCCGTTGGGCGCCTCTTGGGCATGATGTAGAGGAGGGGTCGGTTTGGGCCCATTATTATTGGGGCAGCCCTGGGTCAAGCCGGATTTACCCTCCTCACAGGGTAAAAAATTTCTTGCAACTTCTCATCTCTAGGCAATACACTCTTGATCAAGAGGAGATGGTCAAAACAACTCTCACTGATGTGAAATTCAGATTTCAAGTTCAACAACTGTGACACTGTAGACAACTGAGTGTGCTTTTTACAACCATCCCACAGCGGCTCATCAGCATCTCTAAGTAGTTGATAAAATCTTTCGACTGTATTATTCGGCACTTCTTCCATGTATGCAAGTTCCTCATGAACATTAAAACTAGGACCAGCAGCATCTACAACCATATCCACGTACCCACTTGTGCCTGCAATATTGGAGGATTTCTTCCTTGATTTGATTGATGATTTTTTGGATGTTACAAATACGAAGCTCTAATCATTATGCTTCATATGGCTCTCGACATGGGCATCAAGTGCCTCAAAGCCTACGGGGACTCGCAGTTAATAGTTCGACAAGTCCTTGGCATCTACGACGTATGGAAGTAGGAGTTAGTTCCATATCATGCCACTGTCATCAAGCTCATCCAGAAATTCTTTTTCTTTGAAATAGAACACATCCCAGGAGCAGCAAAGCTCAGGTAGATGACTTGCCAAAATTGGTTGCGGCCATCAAACTTCCACCTAAGGGTAAAGTCGACATCACTATCAAGCACAGAAGATTGATGGCGAGCACACTCGACGATGAGTCTGGTCTTACCATCTACAAGGTCCACAACCTCAACCAGAACACTTCCCCATAAAAAGAAGATTAGCATGAGCTAATCATCAAACTCAAGTGAGGCTAGATCCCTCTTGACGGAGCTCAAAGGATCCATTACTCTGATGAGTTATGTCGTATGAGTTGATTGGCGACTCCCTTTATAGACTTATCCATGAAAAAGACAAATTAGTCCTCTTGAGATGCGTCTCCCCAACTGAAGCTAGGGCCATTATGCGCAAAGTCCACTTGGGATTGTGCGGTGCTCACTAGGCCGGAGACAAAATGAAAAATAATATTAAGCACAAAGGCTTCTACTGGCCAACCATGTACGCGGATTGCACTCAATATCTCCGTACGTGTCATCAATGTCAAGCCTTTGGCCTAGTGTCCAGAAGACCTCCCAATCAGCTACATCCAATAGCCTCCATGTCGTTATTTGCGGAATGCGGTATGGACATTGTTGGGCCTTTTCCACCATCTTCTAGAGGCCACAGATACATTTTGGCCACCACCGATTACTTTTCTTGATGGGCTAAGGGAGAAGTTGTGGCCCAATTCATCAAGCACAACATTATTTACCGATTTGGTACTCCCAATCGCATTGTGTCAGACAATGACACACCATTCAAGAATAGAGCCATATATCAAATGGCTACAAAATTCCACATCGACTGGAGAACGTCTTCAGTCTACAACCCTCAAGCTAATGGCTTAGCTGAGGCCTTCAACAAAACTCTCTATAAGCTCCTGGCTAAGATAACTAGTCACCGTAAACGTGATTTGGGCGCAAAAGTGCTCGAGGCACTATGGCACTCCCAGACAATCTATAAGACCCCTATGGGATGCTCACCGTTCTCTCACGCCTATGGGGTAGAAGCCGACATCTCCATCGAGATCTAGTTGACATCCTACTGCATAGAAGTCCACATTGGCCTCCCCGATCTAGAAGAAGATGAATACCATAGAAGGCTAGAAGAGCTTACCATTTTAGAAGGCAAGTGGCTCGAGACCTATAGACACTTATAAGTGTACCAGACTCTAATGACTCGAGCCTATGATAAATTTGTCAAGCAACAAGCATTCAAGAATGGCGATCTCATCATAATCAAGGAAAGAGAGATCCTGGCGGGGCGTCTCAGTGGAAAATTACAGCCTAATTGGCGTGGGCCATACATTATTCATGATGCTTACGAAGGAGGGGGCCTACATGGTCATGGACCATAAAGGTAACAAGTCATTCCCTCCTCTTAACGGTAAACATATGAAGTTGTATTATGCTCCAGAGCATGAGTTTGCGTGCCACCCAGACTGAGGGGTGTCATCCTGCCATTGCCAGCAATCCAGTAACCACCTTCCCCAAGGGGAGGGAGGCCAGCCAAGTGTTTCAACCATACGCCGTTAAAAGTAGCTCCTAGTCCTTCAACTAACATGCCACCATAGCCAGTTAACTCTACATTTTTTGGCCACACGCCTTTGTTGGCTAAGCTCAGCCAGTTTCAAAAGTGAACAGTAGTCGGTCAACTCACTAAGCAATTCCAACATCCGCAAAGTGGATCAAGGGTAATTATTCCACAAGCACCGTCCTCCAACATCTACATGCTAAGGACACCCAACACTGATCACCAGGCAGCTGTGAGGCTCCCAAGTAAGCTAAAAAAAAGAAATAAACAAAAATAGGGTTGAAAATAGATATACCCCGGCAAACTCAGTCGTTCTCTTCTCTAGGAGGTGACTGGGGATAAAAAGTCTAGTAACCTGGCTGAAGTGAAACCTACAAGGGCACCTCAGGCAAAATTAGGTAACGCCTCAGTATGAAAACCTACAAGGGTGTATCGGAGGAAGCTAAAGGGGGCCAGCTCTAGCTAAACCTGAAAGGGCGGTAGAGTTGGTAATGAGAAAAAAATCTTCATCTCTTTCTACTTCTCATTGACATAAACCATTTTTGGCACCTACTTATTTTCTTGAATTAATCGAGGATTAAGCATAGAAAAATACTACCTAAATAGAGCAAAATGGCACAACACTAAAGGTGCTCTACCAGTCGAGTTGAGCTTAAAAATCAAGACATTTTGTCAGTTCAAATGGCACAACATAACAAGCGGGGATCATCCCCTAGCAAAGGGCACTACACCAACTACTTTTTCGACAACCGAGTTGGATCCAAGGTTCGGGACAACCTGCCATACTGAATGGCACTCTATAAAGATTCAGGGATCACCCCCGAATACTCTGCATATGGTATCACACCACCAACACCTCAGTGACCGAGTTAACCTAGGACTCAAAATAGCCTATCGTACCACACGACTATCCACCAAGAAACGGGGGTCACCCCTGACTACTAGATAAACGATATCATCATGCCGACACCCAAGTTGTCAAGCCAACCTAAGACTCCCAACAACCCATCACGTCTCGTGGTGCATGACAAAAAGGCAGGGAACAACTCCCGATGCACCTTCTACAAGCGGCTTGACACCAGTGACTCCAACAGCCAATTCACACTCGGGTATACCGTGTTCAAGACAGAGCTCAGACGAACACCAAGTTTAGCCATTCTGGGTCCAGATCCAAAGCCATCTTCAGCTCCCCCAGCAGTGCTTCTAGGTGAACCTAGCCCACAGGGGATTCCTCTTCGAGTCCTCTTCGCAACGAGTCCAGGCCCGTCATCATCCACCCTCAGATCAAGCCAAAGTAGTTGTTCTCGTCTGACTGGGCAGATCTACATCGCCAGACACTCGACAGGACATGATCCCCATTGTGAACTCTTTCTCTACGATCCTACTCAGAACTATCACCAACATCTATCCCTCAGATGTTCTACTTCGAGTCCTCTTTGCAACGAGGGCTCACCTGCCCCAATCTGACTTCGGAGCTGATCGTGGCGCCCATTCTTGTCGGGCTGCTCTACTCGCCCAGATAGGCCTGATCAGTGGATGATCTCCCTGTTGCGGGAGTTCTCCTCATCGCCTTGCAGTGAGTTAGGGCCTGGCCTTTGGTGACATCATACTATGTCCAACCCTCTTCGCAACGAGGGCTTGCTCGCCACCATCCAACCTCGGAGCAAGCTGTGGCAGCATTTCCCATCCACCTATGTCAGTTTGGGCCAGCAGACTCTGCCTGGCGGCCATAGCTCCATTGCAGAGACTCCCCTGCCCCCCTCACAGTGATCCAGGACACGTCACACTACCAGAACATTCCTCTCTGAGTCCCCCTGAAGTCCCATCAAGTCATGGCTTGTTTCGCCTCTAGCTCAGCCCGGGCCAGCCATTCTTGCCACCGCGAGCAGGCTATGACCTGGCTACCTATAGACCTGTGTTAAAGTGACCGCACCTTCCACGGTCACCATCTGCTGCTCATCAACCCGCTGTCCCACATCATCCCAGCCCCAACCCAGTCCGTCCTAACCCCCCTAGGGGGGGTTACACGGACCAAACTAGACCCCCCAGGTAGGTCCGCATAAAGCCATCATTCAATAATAAAAACATTAATTAAAAGAAAAATAAAAGGTAGCCCCGTGAAGACTTTAGTCACGTAAACTTATAAGATAATAATGAAAAGGTCAGATGCGTAGTTTTGAAACTAAAAGATCATGTAGAGATAATGTGGTCAGGGAATTGAAGTAGGCTTCAAAGGTGTGTGTACACACAAATTAGAGAAACAAGCAATATTATCCTTCAATGTCCAGGACGCCCATCGGATGAAGGCATTTGGCCAATTCACTTTTTCAGTTTGAGAATCACCATTATTCGGTTTTGGTCATAAAGGATTTAACAGGAGGGTGCCTCAAGCACATGCACACAGTTGTTGAGGCAAATAAGAGTGTTCATCAGCATAATGCATTTGAGAGTTATTTCTTGGTTGCATAAACTTAAACTGCACAACAAATAAGTTGTGTTTTCACCTATTAATTGGCTTCGTTGATTTTTGACAGACAAACTATACAGTTCAAATAAAAAAGGCTGTGGTATTGGAAACACCTTATACAGGATGTCATTAGATAGGTAGCTAGGCAAAAAAAAAATTGCCAGATTTTTTAATGCATGGGCACATGTCAACCTCAGGCTTGTGGATAAGGTTTATGATAAAGATGACACAATATCCTTTCTTCCTTTTTTTTTCCTCTCCTTGATGGTGCACAAAGTTCATCATCCCCTTGAATTAAGAGAATTAAACTGAGCTTAAAACAAAAACATGGGTCAATTTTACCTTGCAGCGAGCGCATAGCTTGACACCATGAAATGTCAGCTTGTTTATCTTCAATACCGTCCAGAGGTCCTCCGAGAAAGGTTCACATCCATCAACGAGAATACTGAAATATGCAAATGGATGAATATAAGGAACTTTCAATATATGTTGATCCTAGGGATCATTATTTTTCTGTACCACACTGAAACTTAAGCGATGAATTTATTTTACAAACAATGAAACTGATGCTTCTTTTGCTGAAAATAGAGAAATTGCAGATCTGATCATGAAATAACAATCATATTAGATGATTTGATTTCCTAGTAATTGTTTCCAAAAAAAAGACACATGAAAGGCAATTATTTCTAAAAAGCATGTGTCCTCCTGTAAGTTCTAACAATAGAACAGCCAGGAAGTGGAATTGGAAAATGATCATAAAATGAAAATATACAGAAAAGTGGATTATTTGAAGATTGGACTTTCAAAATCAATTTTAAAAGCTTTATCAAGTAATGACGATTCAGAGTACTCACTTTGGCCTGAAACGGTTGATTGGCAAAGGATCTTTGAGGAGCTGGTTTAGTGCATCTAATGAACCCTGATAACAAGGACGACGACAAAAATCATGCAAATTAATCGACGTTGTAGCGTGATTTGGGAATAATGTATTTCATCAACGAAATAACATTCAATGACCAACCTGGGATATCATTAAAAATGGAAACTCATCAGAAAACATTATTTTGTATCCCTGAGCATAATTAGTTTCCACAACCTGGGTTTCCGATGCTGTAACATTTATTTATAACACAAACAGCGTTGAAAAAATTGTACAACAAGTTAGAACACTCTCTCTCCCTCATTTCTCTCCCCCTCTCTCACTCTTTCTCTCTCCTCCGCCCCCCTTCTTGCCCGTTCTAGGCTGTGTCGACCCCAGATCGAGGCGCAAAAGGTATTGTTAGAACCGACTCGTCGCGAGGATCACGCCAGTGCCTTCCTTTCTGCGGTTCGAGGGATGTGGGACCGGTACGAGTCGGGGAAGGTCACAGCGCTTCGTCGTCCGCATGTGCATTTTTCAAGGTCATCGTCGTGATCGAGATAGGGGGATAGACTCCTTACTTCGTTAGGATTATTTTGGTACCACATGCATGTCCATGCATAGGTATTTTCATCATTTTTTGTGTAAGATATATTTTTGAGATTTTTAGGCTAAATTACTTGTAAAATTCACTAAGGCCATTGTATTTACGTTTTGATGCATGCTGTAGTTGTAGAAAAGTTATTATTTAGCTTCTCTTACCCCTTTTCTTTTATTTCGCGTCGATCCGGCTTGACCGGAGGGGAGTTCGATTTCGAACACATCCCTCTCGTTTCCCAATTGATATAACCGCCCTGTCAGAGGCCGTTATATGCTTAACAGACCCTTGGGGGTGCGTTATGCAATGCATGGCGGACCACTCTTGGACCGTTATGTGACTGTGGTTTTTATAGGTTTATAGGTTGTGGGGCATGATGGACTAGGGCCAGTCTGCCATAGCCGATATAACGCCCTTCTCGTAATGCATTATATTGGTCGACCAATCTTACCGATGATGAGAAGGTCCGAATGTGGGTTTGTTCATCAGCATTGGTTAAATGCCAAAGCAAGGGTTTATTCATTAACAAGGACAAAAGTTCCAAGTTAAGGGAAGATGTCGACCGATCTTGCCAATGATGACAAGGGCCGAACGCGGGTTTATTCGTCAGCATTGGTTAAATGCCAAAGCAAGGGTTTATTCATTAACAGGGACGAAAGGTCCACGTTAAGGGAAGATGTCGATCGATCTTGTCGATGATGACAAGGGTCGAGCGCTTGTTTGTTCGTCGGCATTGGTTAAATGCCTAAGCAAGGTTTTATTCATTATCAAGGGTGAAAGGTCCAAGTTAAGGGAGGATGTTGATCGATCTTGCCGATGATGACAAGGGCCGAATGCGGGTTTGTTCATCAGCATTGGTTAAATGCCGAAGCAAGGGTTTATTCATTAACAGGGATAAAAGGTCCAAGTTAAGGGAAGATGCCGACCGATCTTGCCGATGATGACAAGGGCCGAATGTAGGTTTGTTTGTTGGCATTGGTTAAATGCCGAAGCAAGGGTTTATTCGTTAACAAGGATGAAAGGTCCAAGTTAAGGGAAGATGTCGACCGATCTTGCCGATGATGACAAGGGCGGAATGTGGGTTTATTCGTCGGCATTGGTTAAATGCCTAAGCAAGGGTTTATTCATTAATAGGGACGAAAGGTCCAAGTTAAGGGAAGATGTCCACTGATCTTGCTGATGATGACAAGGGCTAAACACGGGTTTGTTATGGGATCTACGGTGGGATAAAGAAGAAAATTATATTGTGTACAATTGCCCAAGGGCACCCCTATCTCTCCGCCTCCCCTTGCAGCTAGATTGCTATGAATTCCTAGGGTAGATGCCCTAAAACTTGGTGGATTTCAAAGTGTACTCCTCCCCTGGGTGTGAAGCTCAGCCACCGCCGCCGCCTCCGTTCGTGCCGCCGTCGAGCCACCACAATCGAATCTTCAAACTGCTGTCTAGGATTTCAAGATCCAGAACAGAAGCTTAAAGATCAGGTTGGTTCTCCCAATCCAGCCGTCTGGTTGACCTCAAATTTTGAGGGTTGGTTCCCCCCGTCGCTCCCTTCCTCCAGTTAAACATTCACCTCGATCAGAGCCCGTTTGCCCCCCTTCGTAGTCAAATCTTTCTACCCCTAGCAATCTGTCAGTTTACAGATCTACGGGATAGTACCCTGTTCTTTTATTTTTCCCACCCCCTAAATCACGTCAGAAAAATCTCAAAATATTTGTGTGTCATCCTCACATCCCCCCTTCCAACAATAAAATTCCCAAAGTCTAGATCCACCATTTTCCTTTTGGTCAAAATTCATTTTCAGACAGATCTCATTCTGTCCTGCGTGATCTAGATTCTGAGCCAGAAAAGTTTGTGGAGCATAGAGTTTTGTATTTTAAATCTTACCATTGGATGGATGTACAAATCATGTATGTTGTAGATCTTTGAGTCTACTTTCCAACGACGCTGATCTCGTCTCGATCCGATGCCAGATCTGAGCGTGGCGATCGTTTTCGTGGAGGCGCGCAAAACTACTCTATGAACAGGCCAGCAAGAGTAGTCTAAGGTTAATTCTCCCATAAATCCTCGGCTCCGAAGCAATGCCTGTCGCTCCCGAAGATTGACCAGCAACCCCCCAGAAGCGTCCCAGCCAGTCGCCGTAGCAAGGAGACTCCCGGATGCCACCGTCCTAGCAACCGGACCCGCCAGCTGTCCCATGGGCCGAGCAGAACCGAACCAGACTGGTAGCCCATCTCCGGCCCGAAAGTCCTTCCGACTCGCTGCCCATCAACCCGAGTTCGCTACTCCCAAATCCCACTATAGCCCTTTATCTCCCTGCGTGGAGTGGGCATAAATTCACTGTTGTAACTATTGTTTAATTACTATACTGGGAGTACGAGTCTCGGCCGGGGTCATCTTCCCCACACCCGAAGCATGGAGGTACATTCGCCACCCTTTTTTGTCTCATTTGCTTAGTTCGTATGTGTTCTTTTATGTCGCTGCTTGACTGTTAGAATATCTAGCTCGTTATAATTTTATCACTGCTACGAGAGTGAGTGAGTGTGTGACCCATCCCGTGACTCGATCCAAGCATGGAAAAGTAAAATACCCTTGACTCATTGTCGGTTTCTCAACCACGCACATCCACACGTTTCCCTCACTAGGGAAGAGTCGCGAGTTTGCCTAGAGTCTCAGGATCGCATTCAATTGGTATCGAGTCACATCATCCCATCCCGCATCAAGAAGTCATCTTTCGGCTTGTTGATAGGGCGTCAAGTGTACTAGAACCAGAAACTGCATTTTTAAGGTTTTTTGTTTTCTGATTTTTTCTGTTGTTTTGATTATTGTAAATACAATGCAACTGACTCCTATGACCTAAATGTGTAGGGGAAAAGGAGAACGAGGATCACATGGCTTCAAGTTCGGGCTGTCTACCTCGCGTTACCGGAGTATCAACGGGAGAGGCTTGCTGCTATGGGCTTCGGGGAAGTCCTCAGCATCGAGGTGACAAGGGTGGACACAGTCATTCTGTTTGCGCTGCATGAAAGGTGGGACCCAGTCAGTCGGGCATTCATATTCCCCTAGGGACATATGATACTGACATTGGAAGACATGGCCCGAATCAGCGACTTAAGAGTGCACGGCAAGGCAGTGACTGGATGGGCTTACGTTGACTATCGAGAACTGGCCCAGGAGCTGCTGGGGTTAGTTTTGATGAGGCCGGAGCATCCATCGTCCCAACTGTCATGATTAGTGCTGCAAGAGAGTCTGGGTCTCCGGAGAGTAGCCATAGCGATCGGGGAACTATCAGAACAACACATTGACCGAGTGGTCGAACAGGCATGCCCGAGTGTGGCAGTCGAGGTGGGACCAGAGGGAGACAGAGTTTTGAGATGCTTTCTGATGCTCATGTTCGGAAAGCTCCTATTTGCGACTTGGGCTGAAAGGATTAGCTATCAGCTACTCCCACTGCTAGAGGACCTGAGTAGAGTAGGGAGGTATGCGTGGGGAGCAGCAGTATTGGCCTTTTTGTTCTACTCGCTTAGCACAACCGATCGGGTGACAATGCTAGGCGGCTTCTCACCTTTCCTATAGGTAAATGCCTAAATACTTTTAAATGCCTTTCTATTATGTGTTAACTGCCATATGCTGACCTTTCTAAGCATGTAGTTTTGGGTTTTCTTATACCTGCCCGGGATCGGTGGAGGGGTTGAGCTATATCCGGAGTGGATCCCCATTGCGAGGCGGTGGAGCATAGCACGGGATATGGGGTCGATTAAGAGGTTGACTCGGGCGATTCAGGAGGACCTTGATTCATACCTGCATGCATCGGTAAAAGACTGAACTTAGATTTTTCCTATATGCTTCTATATGTCTGACAAATGCTAACAAATGACTTGACCGACCCTTTTCAGGTGCGCCACCCGGAGATTAGTTAACCCATACGTTGGTGAGAAGAGAGAAAGAACCTAGTTGACCTAGAGATTACATTCAAACTTGCAACTAGGACTCACGTTGGAGAGAGAACTGATCACACAAAATAAAAAAAAATTTTAATCTCAAAAGAGAAACTTAAAATCTTGGGTTCATCATAACTTGGGTGACTAATTTGCTTGATTGGGTGATTATTTCTTACTTGTATTTGTTGATTGAAAGGCATTCTCTTTTCCTTAAACATGCAACTCCGTTCAGGTAAAATCATCAATATGGCCAATTATGGGTATTCTTACGATGGTTATGAGGAGGGTCAGTTTGACCAGTCCTATGAGGACCACCCCGGTTTTGGGGTTTCCTTTTTTGTTTTCCGGGCGGCTGCCCCTCCATGGATGTAATCTCTTTCATAAATCAATAAAAATAGCATCTTGTGGTCGAGGCGGAGTGAGCTCATTCCCTTCCTCTAGTAAGGGGTGGCACTTTTCCTCTGGCCTCTTGATGACTTGAGTTTGAGATAAAAAAAGCCCTTATATTTGTGAAAACTGAATTTTGAGTGAGCTTATGAAAAGGAAATTAAAATTGCATGGAAATAAACCTATCTAGAGAATATGAGAGGGTTGAGAAGAGAAATTACGAGGAAGTGGAGAGAGAAAAAGAACAACACAATTACAAAAATTGATTTTTATTACTAAGAGAAAAGATTACAATTTTATGAAAGTAAAGATTACAACTAGTGACAAATTAAAAGCAACAAGAGAAGAACTAGAGCCAAGAGATTATGATGAACGCCGCCGTCTCCTCCTTGCCGAGCCTTTGAGTGGATCGCCCCGCCTTAGAGATGAAAGCCACTTTGAGAGCACCGAAGAAGAGAACCACTGCCAAAGAGAGATGAGAGGAGGGAGAGTAAAAGAGGGAAGAAGAACAAAATCAAAACATGCATTGAAATAGAGGAGGCAGAGAAAGTGAGAGGTTACGGGAGCGATAGAAGAACAATGAAAAATAAAAATAAAGCTAAAAGATAACTGAAATAACTTTCAAATAGAGAAGAATTAGGAGACGAGGAAGAAGAGAAAGTTGAAGATCAGGAAGACAGTAAGAACTTTGGTGAATAGACTAGAGGGAGAAAATGATTAGAAGGGGGAGAAATTGTGAGAAGAACAGAGAGGATGTGCATAGGGTGAACAGTAAAACTCTAAAACCAAACTTTGAAAACTAGATTGTAACTTGAAAACTAGGCATAATAAGAAGAAGAAAATCTAGATCTAAGAAAAATAAAGAATATTTATGAAGGAAGCAAAATGAAAAAAATAGTAGACAAGTATGAAAAAGGGCTAAGATCTCTGGCACGGTGGCTCTTGGGTGGCTTTTATAGTGCACAAGGGCTCCCCCATCGTCAAAATCCAGCTTTCCTTCAAAAATCCCGTTTGTACTAAGCTTCTTGCCTTTCCAAGAGTCTTTCTTGCACTAATCACGGGAAGATAACTCCAATCATGGTAAGATAACTTCAAACAGATTTGCCCACTTCCATTTCAGGTTCGAACAAAAATGGCGTCCACTGCAGTGGTTGCTAATTCTTAAGTGGTGTCTTTTAGCACGGTCGCCAATTCTTATTTCCTTATTTTGACTTTTTCTTTCCTTATTGTAAAATAGAATTGGCATCTAAGAATATGGATGCTGATTCCTTTTTCTATTTTCCATCTCTTTTCTTCCTAATTTACACCAAGGGAATTGGCGTCCTTTTACTGCATCGCCCATTCTATGAATTGGCGCCCTTCCAAGAAGTCACTGATTAATTGGCATCGAGGCCATGGTCGCTGATTCATTCTCTTCAAAGAAATGGCATCCATCCCCTGAGACGTGTTTCAACCTTTGACCATTAACAGTAAAAAGATGACCATTTTGTGGATTCAAAATTTGAACGGCTCCATGGTCAAATACTTTAACAACAATGAACGGTCCATCCCATCTGGATTTTAATTTATCAGGGAATAAGCGTAGCTTCGAATTGAAAAGCCAAACCTTTTGATTAGCATGAAATATTTTTTTGTGAATGTGCTTATCATGAAATGCTTTGATTTTGACTTTATAAATCTTTACGTTTTCATAGGCCTCATTACACAATTCTCCTAGATCATTTAGTTATAGTGCTATTTGGGATCCAGCCTACGTGAGATCAAAGTTGACTTGTTTAATGGCCCAATATGCTCTATGTTCAAGTTCAACAGGGAGGTGGCAGGCTTTTTCAAAGATGAGATGATATGGTGACATACCAATGGGAGTCTTGAATGCAGTCTTATAGGCCCACAATGCATCATCTAGTCTATCAGACCAGTCCTTTCTATCAGGTCGAACTGTCTCATGCAAGATGTTCTTTATCTCCCTATTGGAAATCTCAACCTGGCCACTGGTTTGGGGATGATAAGGGGTGGCAAGCTTATGAGTGATGCCATATTTGCGGAGTAAAGCTTAGAATTGAGAGTGTGCGAAATGAGAACCCCCATCACTGATAATAGCTCGAGGACAACCAAATCTGGAGAAAATGTTCTTCTTCGTGAACTTCATCATAACTTTATGATCAATGGTCCTCGTGGCTACTGCTTCAATCTATTTTGAGACATAATCGACCACCACCAAGATATATTCATTCCCAAAGGATGGTAGAAATGGTCCCATGAAATCAATACCCCAAACATCAAAAATTTCTACGATTAGAATGGAACTCAGTGGCATCATATCTTTCTTCGAATTGTCACCCACAGCTTGGCACCTCAAACATGTTTTGGTAAATTCATAAGCATCCTTGAATAACGTGGGCCAATAGAATCCACTTTGTAAAATCTTAGTCGCAATCTTTTTACCTGAGAAGTGTCCCCCACATGCAAGAGTATGATAGAAATTTAACACAGATTGTTGCTCTTCTTCGAGGACACACCTTCTGATTATATGATTAGGACCCATGTGGAACAGCTCAGAGTCCTCCCAAAAATAGTGTTTGACCTTTGAAAAGAAATGATTCTTTTTCTATCTAGTCCACCTACCTGGAATCTGTCCTACTACCAAGTTGTTAACAATGTGAGCATATCAGGGGGTTGAAGTGTGGGAAATGGCAAGAAGTTGCTCATCAAGAAAGGAATCAGACATGGGAGCACTTTCTAGGATCACAATCCTTGACTGATGGTCTGCCACAACATTCTCTAACCCCTTCTTGTCCTTGATTTCAAGGTCAAATTCTTGCAACAAGAGAATCCTGTGAATTAGATGGGGTTTCACATTCTTTTGGGAGAGCAAATACTTCAGAGCTACGTGATCGGAATACACAATAACCTTAGCCCCCAAAAGATATGAACGGAATTTCTCTAGGGTGAAAACAACAGAAGAGAGTGTACTTACATTCAAATATCTCTGGAAATCTTTCACGCATAGCTTCTTCCGTTCCCCATGTCGCCTCATGATCTAGGCATTTATTCCATCTGACTTTGACCATATGAATGGTTTTATTTCGAAGTTGACGTACCTCTTGATCAATTATTTTAAGTGGTCGTTGCTCGTACGTCAAGTTTTCTCGTATCTCCTGGTTATCATAAGTGATGACATGGAATGGCTCAGGGACGTACCTTTTTAGTATTGAGACATGAAAGACATCATGAACTCCCGCTAGTTGAGGGGGCAGGGATAGTCGATAAGCAACCTCACTGACCCTTTCAAGAATTTCGAAGTGGCCTATAAATCTCGGAGTAAGTTTGCCTTTAATGCCAAATCTTCGGATCCCTCGACCAGGAGAAACTTTGAGGAATACATGATCTCTACTTAGAATTTTAGGTCACGCCTTCGATTATCAACATAAGACTTTTGCCTATCTTGAGTCACATTGAGTCTTTCTTGAATTAACTTGACTTTTTTAGTAGTATCCTGAATAAGTTCTGGGCCTAGAAATTACTTTCCTCAAATCTCACTCCAGCATATCAGTGAGTGGCAACTCCTGCCATATAGTACTTCAAATGGTGCCATTTTAATGGTAGCTTGATAGCTATTATTGTAGGAAAACTCCACTAGGGGCAAGTGGTCATGCCAACTTCCACGAAAATCGAGTGTACATGCTCGGCGCATATCTTCCACTACCTGATTGGTTCTTTCAGTTTGACCATCGGTTTATAGATGGAATACAGTGTTAAAATTTAACTGGGTCCGTAATGAGTGTTGTAGGGCCTTCCAGAATTGAGATGTGAATCGTGGGTCTCGATCAGATATAATAGTGACAGGGACTCTATGTAGTTTTACAATTTCTTTTACATATAAGGCAGCCAAGACATCCACTAACCATCGACTCTTAATGGGCAAAAAATGAGCCGATTTGGTCAAGCAGTCGATGATCACCCAAATACTGTCATGTTTTCCTCTTAACTTAGGTAGACCCATGACAAAATCTATCCCTATACTCTCCCATTTTGACTCGGGAATGTCCAAGGGATGTAATTTCCCAGCGGACTTTTGATGTTCTGACTTAACTTGTTGGCAAGTGAGGCAGCATGATACAATGTCCGCCACTTCTCTCTCCATATTAGGCCACTAAAAATTCCTTTTAAGGTCTTGATACATCCTGGTAGCGCCAAGGTGAATGGCATACCTTGATTTATGTATTTCATCCATAACCAACTTCTTAGTATTCGCATGATCCGGGACCCAAATTCGATCTCGAAAAAGTAATCCTCCATTAGTTACAATAGAGAAATCCGATCATTGATCAATATCGTCCTTGATTTCCATCAATGTAGGGTCATTCTCTTGCAATTTGATTAGGTCTTCTATTAATGTAGGTTGTGACCAGATGTTGACAATAAAATACTCTTCTTTTTCCTCATTAATATCAAGATTCAACTGGGCAAATTTAGAGATCTAGAGTTTCCTGATCTAGAATTTCTACTAATCAATTCCCAAACTATCTGGATCTTCCTTTCGGAGTGATGGTAGGATTTTGAGTCCTCCTCGCGTTGCTGCCCGACTTGTGCCGATCTGAGATCTGTGCTGATCGTGGCGGAGATTCTCGTGGGACTACGCAGACCACCCCGTGCAGATCCGGCCCAGAAGAAGAGGCAATTTCCAGAAGCTGCCCCGCCCTTCCCTTTACAGATCTAACCAAACCCCTTGGTCATATCCTTACTCTAAACATCACTGACGATCGGCAACAAATGGAGCCTCGTTTTGACAGCAAGAGATACTTTTCCAATAATTGATTGTCTTTTTGTGCAGTTCTGTGTGTGCTAAACCAGAGGATGAGAACTGTTACTGCTGCACCCAGATTCGGATAGATCTGATCGCGCCCTTCAGAGTAGAGAAACTACATCCTGTCATCGACGTTCTACAATGAACGACACTCTGATCGGGCATCAGATCTTGGCGTACTGGCCTCCGCAAGATCACTGCACTAGGTGACCAGTATGGACAAAACCAAGTCAGCTTCCAATCGACTCACCCGATCGGCTTCGACTCGCTTCCCTAGCCTTTTGCGAGTGTGGCCCATCAACCCAGATTCAAGAAACCTCAAAATTACATTTGTAGACCTTTACCTCCCTGTGTGGAGTGGGCATTAGGTTCTGAAATTGTACAACTATTATTTGTGTGTATTGGGGTTGTCAGATTCGGCCGGGAATTCTTCCTCACGCGCTAGTCGTGGAGGTACATACTTTATTCCTATATCACATTGTTGGTTTAGTATATTTTCTATCATGCTGTATTTGTGGGAATAGGGCCGTTAGCTAGCTACAAATCATCATGATTGTGAGTTGAGAGCGCCCGTTCCTTAGCTCCAGTCGAGCACCGAGCTTAGACTGCAGTGCCCTAGGTGACAGTGGTTCCTTAACTACTGCGATCCCACGTTTCCCTTGCAAGGGACGATCGTCGGGCTAAAGTGAGTTGCTGTTGAGAGACGTCTCCACCAAGAGAATGCCACGGTGGTCAGCCGCCTGGCTTGTCTTTAGCATGCTAGTGCTGGTCGCACTTCGAGTCGATGTAGGTCTTAGCTCGGTCGCATCTCCGTCCCACATCAAATTGGTATCAGAGCCCGCAGTTGAGTCTAGGGTAGTATTTGCAATAAAAAAAAGAGAGAAAAAGAAAAAAAAGAGGTCTTGAGTCTGGGGCTATCTTGTCTCCTTGTGTCTATATGTCCTGCTACCCACCAGCCATATGGCCCTTCCCCGAGACCCATCTAAGTGGTCATCCTTGGTGGCCCAATTCGAAGCCCTCATGGCCCGACCCCTAGGACTCACCCCTATCATTCAACCATCAGTTGACCCAACCCCAAAGTCGACAAGCGAGTCATTTCAGCGCCCGATAGTGTCCACTGCCATTCTACCTAATGGGTTGCATACGGAGATCGACTTCATCTCTAGGCTGTCGTCCAATTATGTTGTGCCCCTCGTAGGCTAGCCCTCGGGGTTTCCTCCCTTATTGGTCGTCCCTTCCAATCATGTTTTGGTCCACGGAATATTGGTGCCCCTCGTAGGATAGCCCTCAGGATTTTCCATCCATTTGGGTCTATCGGCCGCCATCGTGCCACCCGGTATTAAGGAGCTTACCCCAATTCCGTGGGTATGCCTCCACTTCTCCCCCGTGACCCTTTGGGTATAGGGAGATGCTGCCCAAATTTCACCAGACCAAATTAACTGATTGCTTTCACAATTCAAGCTTAATGAGATGTGCTCTCAGAGCAATAAGTTTTCGTGCTCGAGTATGAACCTCGCACGAGCTTTGACTCTATTTCTAGGGCCTTTAGGACTTAAATTCACTCATTAATTTAACATAATTAACATCAAAATGCTAACAAACAATTTTATAGCTAAAATAGATTAAAAATGGCAAGAAAATGGCCTAATTTGGCACGACCTTAATGCGGCGTGCCCTAATCCGGCGCGATACCCCACCGTGCCACTTTAACCTTACACTCAAAACCCTAGTTTTTCTAGGCTCCACTACCCGACGCAGCCCAATTTGGCGTGCACCAGGCTCCCGGTGCCGTTCAAGCTTCTCCATCTACCCCGCGCCATATTAGCACTATTCCTATGCCACCTCACATCGTTTCAGCCTACACCTACACTTAACCGCGCCGAATTTGAATAAATTACCCACTTCGTGTTGTTTCAATCCCTCACTCATTCTCGAGTCAACCCTTGCCTCCTAAGACGGGGACTAATCAACATAAGCACCCATAAGTCAAATAAAAAAAAGGAAACAATCTAAGTTTAAACTATCTTCATCACACTTTTGTCAAATATATGCATTTTCATCAATATATGTTCATACATGTCACATTAATGTGTGCCTGCCGGGTCGAATCTTCGGTATATCAAATGGCACTGATAGAAAGTCCGGTTATGCTCGACTGGAAGCTTTCGCTATGCGTGATGGTGGTCTTTGGACTTATTGTTGACACCCATTTTTTAGCCCGCAAGTTACATCATTTCTCTTATTCATCATTTTTGATGTCCCGAATTAACCATTATTTTGGAGCCTTCCTTGGATGAATTTCGAGACCATTTCATTGTTCTATTCCCGTTGAGCCTTGGAGATCATGATTTCTTAGAGCCCTGGAGCTTATTGTATCTACTTCCAGCCCTGCAAGTCGAATTACGGCCCATTTAGGTCGACTTCCATCAAGCATTCGGCTCCATTTACTACATAGTCTTGAAAATGGTCATTTTTCATCCCCTTCCTTTTCTCTATTGAAAATGTGCCCTTCAACAACGTTGTTCAATTTTTAAAGATCTACAATTTCTTCTTCTATGCCATTGTCCAGTTCGACACTGATTTCATGTTATTCACATTTTTTCGGCAGACTGTGTTACTCACCTCTGTCCCGATATTTTTCCTCTCGGTTCTCGTCCCATTTTCTCCCTCTTCTATTCATCTTTTCATCTTTCTCTATTATTTCTTTGACAGCCCTTACTGGATAGATCTTGCATGAAAGCTCATCATTTTGAAAAGGGTCACTGAGACTGCCCCTATTTGAGACCTCTCTCGTGTTA
Organism: Amorphophallus titanum; assembly: GCA_024336825.1. NCBI lineage: Eukaryota > Viridiplantae > Streptophyta > Magnoliopsida > Alismatales > Araceae > Amorphophallus > Amorphophallus titanum. The sequence continues at coordinate 18,342,842 of JANBPO010003772.1, forward strand.
AGGAGCGCCTAGGTTGGTCATCTCATCCATCCATCTCTTGCCCCTGCACTTGGCCGAGTAGAGAAGAAAAAAAGACCTTTGTGTATACCCAAAGGATGGCCAAAAGAGCAACGATGTTGCTCAAAAGGATATCGGCTATAGCTCGCCATGTAGTGTCTGAAAAATATGCTCAAAGGACACCCTCAACGATCGGGGAGAGAAACTAAACTGCCAGTAGGGAGCTATCACTAGCCTAAGGTGTTGCAGAAGTGAACTCAATTGAAAAACACAACCAAAACTCCTAAACCACTCAAACGTGTTAAGGAACCATCATTATAACAATGCACAAAAATAATAATAAGAGTAGCAGAAATGAAAGTATTTTCTTACGCAAAATGAAAGATACCTTACAAATCCATGGCATGGAAGTAATAGTCTGAAGTGATCTTGATTAGCGAGCCTCATATTCCTTGCTTGACAGGATAAAATGGAGAGGATAACAAGGTGTAGAGATTCCTCGACGTGAAGGAGCGACAGACACCACACTGGACGAAGAAGGATAAAAGGAAGAGAGGTGAGGGCTAGAACTCTCTCACTAGGGCACATAGACCCTGATCACAAGGAATAGGCTATAGAAGAATCAGAAATCAACTGAGATCAAGGTGGGCTAAAGTCTCAAAAATAGCATGAAAAAGGGCAACGACCCCGAAAGGGAGACGAAGAAAGAATAGCAAAACAATGAGAAGATTGCTATGAAGACGAGGAAGAAGAATAATCATCCGACAAGGTCCGAGAGGAATCATAAGAATCGACAGAACCCAGAAATTCTAGAGGGAAATAATCAGATGAAAATTGACGATTGGGATAATAAAAGAGACCCAGAGGCTCCAGATGGAATGAAGGAAAAGGCAAACCAGAATTAAGAAAGCAATCTAGATGAGCCAGATGAGGTGGATGATCAGACGAGGATTTAAAATCGAAAGGACGAGGAGAACCCGGAGGCTCCGGGTGAAAGGAGTGAAGTAGAGAAGAAGCACTAGAAATATTTGGATTAGGAGGGGAGAAGAGTATGAACCTGGGATTGGAAGAAGGAATGTACACCACCCATGGGTGGGAACTGAGCAACAAAAATGATGAATTGAAAGAAGCAGAAGAAGCAGTGGACCCTCGAGTGCACAACACATGGCCCTTATACTTGCGTCGCCGTCTCTTCTTGGCAGAAACTTCTTGAAAATGGACCCGCCTGACGTGGGCTCGGACCTTTGGGCTTCTTAACTTGAAATGTCTTCTTATATAGCGGGCCCACTTGGTAGATGACCTAGCCCAGTTATAATGAACATGCAGCTTCGTTGGGATGGTTGCCCCTAGACACCCAGTGCTAACAATATGCGGACACTCCTGAACATGTAACTCCTTGGGATGAAGAATAGGAATCCACAGAGCCTTGTCACTTGGCACAAGGACCTTGAGATTCGTCAACTCCACTCAGCAATCAGGTATGAAGCATAGCTCCCTTGATAGAGAAAGACAGGATCGAGGGAAATCAATACGCGGCGTTGACGCGGCCGGCTTATTGACAAACGAAGAGAGGTTGCATAAAAAGTGCAGAATGTCATTTGAAAAAGTGAAAAATATAGCAAATTGCACCTTGAACTCAGAATTCGTAAGCTCTTTGGCAGTCATACGAGTTAGTACAATGCGGGTAGAGAACCCCTCTTGACCACTCATTTGAACCACAATAGAGCGAGAAGTGATAATAGCATCAATGGTAGACTTTCCAGCACGCAACAAGATTGCCATCGGTCTCACTTGAGAAGAAACCGGTACCAACGCAATGGAACTCTGGTTGACAACCATCTTCGGGAGTGTAAGCACATCATCCCCAAAACAACCCAAGACTAGGATGCGAACCGGCATGCGACAGATAAAATTATGAAGCTTGAAATGTAGAACCGGCACCAAATCATCCTGACTCGGCTTATCTTCTCCCCGGGGACCGACTCAAGGGGCACCATAGGCAATGCGCACCCGCTCCGTGGGGTGGAAATAGAAGGTGAAGTGGGGGTAGTGGATTCGGATGGCATGATTTCTAGCAGTGGAGGGATAGCGGCAATGGCAGGCTTGGGTGAAGGTGAAGGAGAAGGCGACAAAGGCAAGGTAGTAATGATAGGTTCGGATGTGGGTGAGGGTAAAGGCGAAGGTGATTGCGTGGCTTGCTCAGGCTCGGGCGAAGGTGATGGTGGAGAAGATGATGAAGGCGATGGAGACTCTGACAGAGAAGATGAAGACGGCAAAGATGAAGATGGAATAGGAGATTTTCTGAGAGGAGGCAGTAAAGGTAATGGAGGGTTAGGCAATGAGGAGGGTAACGAAGGTGGTGACGGAGGCAATGGGGGTAGTGGAGATGGTGACGGTGATAGAGAGGACGAAGAGGAAGATCATGGTGTCCATTGTCGACATATCGACATGACACGTCGTGTGGCGTTGGGAGTGGAAGCTGCAGTGGTGGCAATGGAAGTACTGGCCTGAGCAAAGGCTTGGGTTTGTGGAGGTGATAGAGACAGCATAAAAGATGGGGTAGGTGGAGACGAAGATGGCGATGGGGTAGGCGATGTTGTGGGTGATGAACTAGGTGAGGGAGCGAAGGATGGGGTAGATGAGGGAGCGGAGGATGAAGTAGGTGACGGAGAAAGTGATGTAGCGGGTGCAGCGCTAGACGAAGAATCACATGGGTGCCCCTGGTATTATAATGATGGAGATAGCTGCCTGGTCAATGCTTGCTACTGCTGCTGCTACTTGCTACGAAGATATACAACAACTTTATGAATAGTAGGCCAATCGATCTTTTTCTTATCTTCCAAGTCATAAACATAATCCCAGAGCTCGGGGCAATCCTCAACCAAATGCCCCTGCTGATGGTGATAATTACAAAATTGGAGCAAATTCCTGGCCGCGGGTTGACATGGCACAACCGGAGGGAGTGGCAACGCATGAGTGGCCATCAAAGCCTAAAAAATATCTAAAAAAGACTCTGGCAACGGAGGATGATGAGCCCTCTTCGGGCAAGACAGATGCTGAGGGATATGGGATGGTGGAGCAGGTTGCGGAGATGGAACGTGGCGACTAGCGGACAGACTAGGCAAGGGCGTATGGTGAGTGAGATGAGGGGGCACATAGTGGACGACATCCACTTGCTTGGGGTTGGTGTTCCCTTGACAGGAGGTGGATGTGGATATGTAGAGGCGGAAGGTTGACTGTGAATGATGGGTGGCTGACTTGTGGAAGGTTGATATGTGGAGGCGCAAGGCTGACTCACGGAGGGTTGACAAGGGGTATACAAGGATGACTGACTCATGGAGGACTGATAAGGTGCGGAGGGATGACTCATGGGGGATTTACTCATGGAGGGTGAGTAAGGGGTATACACGGATGGCAAGGCAGAAGGGCACATAGAATGTAGGGGAGACTCAGGGTCAAGGGAACTCTGAAGTTGATGGTGAATGAAGCAGGCTCGACTATACAATTGTTGTTAGGAGGTAATGTCATTTAGGGCCAAGATAGAACGATACTCGGGCGTTGCATTGAAAATAAGCATCTTGATCTGCTCCTTCTCCAGAATATGCCTTGGGACTTGGGCGATCGAGCAACGCCAGTGGTCAACAAAGGTGGAGAAGTCCTCATCGGGCTTCATCTTCTCATGGGCCAGATCAACAACAGAATACCTAGGCCCAACCTGGTCCTGATACTGCTGAATAAAATTCTCTTGGACAACTTGAAAGTTCACAACTTGGTCCTGCGGTGGTGAGAAGAACCAATCCTGAGCTGGATTGCTATATTGAAAAGAACCTTACCTACAACAAAAAAAACTATCAAACCAACCAAAAAAATAAAAAACTACAAGATATATTAGGAGTTTATAGCAAGAAATGGCGGCGGCTGCGGTTACACTTTGTAAACAGCAAGAAACGGTGACAGTGGCGGTAGAAAATCCCTCCACTTGGAACCTCCTCCACCTGCAAGGCTGCCCCTGCAACACATTTCTCCCTCAGATTCCCCTGCAACACATTTCTCCCTCAGATCTAAGAATCTGAGGGAGAGCAGAAGTGAACTCCCCTTAAGAGCGGAGTTCGCGTCCTGTTTCGGGCCGAAACGGGTAACCGGTTTCGCCCGAAACCATTAATTTTTTTTAAAAGTTTCGGACCTGCTATAGTGAGTAGGTCCAAAATTGTTTCGGTTCGGACCGAAATCGATACATTTCAGTCGAAACATATCGGTTTCGGCTGAAACTGCCAACCTTATTGCCAGTCGCTCTTGGCTTAGGGATGAGGATTTAGAGGTGGTGATTACCTCTTCAGGTATGGAGAAGGAGAGCCCTTTCTGGGGGGATTTTACTTTTCTGCTTTGCGTTCTATTGCGAGAGCCACAATCCTGACTTTTACTTTCTCCCTTTCTCTTTTTCCATTCTTCTCGCAGCTTCACAGTAGATTGTTCCTTCAGAGAGGATGGAACCAGAGCTTGCATCAGTCCACACCGATGATTTCTCGGGACATGTTGTTGAGTGACTGGATGGTCCCCAATCTGCGCCACTTGCAGGGGCGGAGGTGGTGTTCAAGGCACTTGTTGGCACTGTCCGGGCCAAGCTGCAGCAAGAGATATCTCCATCTATTGAGGCCATGTGGGATGCTCTCCGGAGAAACATGCTGGCCTACCATGTGATGGGGCTGCCTAGGGAGCCCTGGATGGCTGCCATGTATGCTATTTGGGATGACATTGACCGCCTTCATGAGACTTCAGCATGGGAGACCCATGGCTTAAAAATCCAATAGCTTAAAGATGAAATTGCCGTGCTGACAGGCGAGGCCAATGAGCTGCATTAAAAACTTGAGGTCGCCCAGGGCTGCATGGGTGCTTCGGAGGCAAAGCAAGTTGAAAACAGGAAAAAGGCTATGCAACTTCGACAGTCAGCCCAATCTTTGTTGGATAAGGCCGATGAGTTAATGGCCGTTGCGGAATCGAGCACCGAAGAAGTGCGACAGGTGCAGGCCGAGGTGATAGCTCTCATTCAGAAAGGCTTGGACCTCCGGCTGGAGATTACCACCAAGGGGGCCCGAGTTGAGGAGTTAATGAAGAAGAAACCCCGTCATCTCTGAGCTCATCCGTCATACTTTCATCATTTGTTGATTCATTCATTCCTTTTCCTTTAGCTACTCTACCGGCACAAGTCCTGATGGCTGAACACCCGTTGGCTTGCAGTCCTGACGGCCAAACATCTCTTCTGCGGTGTAACGCCCCGCTGGCGAACATCTCTTCTGCGGTGTGACGCCCCGCTGGCGAATGTCTTAACCTTTAAATCCACCGCGACCCTCGGCGGGGCGCTGCGTGGGCGGCCGCAAATGAAGAGTAGACAGCCCAAGGGAGGCGCCGCGGCGGCCACCGCCGCCGAGAGGAGGAAGAGGAAGAACTGGCAGCGGCTGGGAGGGAAGGGTGGCGGCCTCTCGCTGGAATCCTTCGCCAGCGCCAAGTCCGGCGGCACTGGCTACAATTCCGCTCTCATAAGTGAGCTGCCCAAGCTTCCCTCCTCCCCTAGGGTTTCTCTCTCTCCACCTTGATGTCTCCTCGTCGTCCTGTTTCAGGGTTCTGATTTATCTTTTCTTTTTTTTTTGGGATTGTCGCGGGGTGATGACTAAGGATTCCTTCTGATTTCCCTCTTTTATTGCTTCTTTTTGGCTTGCAATCACGATTTGCTCGAGGATCGCTTCATTTTTTTCTGCCGTCAGGATAATTTCTTCTTCCTATTTCCTACTCGTTGGGGCTTGCATCACGAGAAATATGGAGGTTGCATTCGCAGATGCTGGGAAATCTTCCATTTAACGACCTACTAACACCTGGATGGATCATGGTTCTCAAGGCAACAGCTTTAACAGCTTAGCAACCCCTTTTAAGAGATTGACAGTCATAAATGAATCACACACACGGATTTTATACTGGTTCAGCAGTTCAGAATCTCTATTGGGCTACATCCAATCCTCAAGCAGCTCACTTGAAATTTCCAGTAGTGTCATAAACTAGTATACCATGCTAGTTGATCTAGTGCCAGATAATTGAAAACTCGAATGCCTTAGAGCACTTCTTCCTTTTTCCATCTTAGAAGGGAACACATGCAACTAGATGTTTAGGTCAATAGGTAAAACATCTGTAACTAATAGCAGGACCTAAGCAGTTGGTTGTACCAACTCCTCTTCTTCTTGTAAGAAGAAATAAAACAACTAAAGCACAGAAGAAATAAACCAACATGCAACAGCCCCTTGAATTCAGACAAAAACACCAAAAAGATAAAGCTCAAAAGAATCAAATCCCTACGAGCAAAGGAGGAAATGGATGTGTCATTGAAGACTTGATCTGCAGTGAAAGCATTGTTGAGGAAGCGCAAGAGTTGTTGTTACATTCAACTGGTGTGCTTTCTCACTCTAGTATCTTGCTTATTCTTCTTGTTTAACTCTTGAGTTGCCTTTAGGGTAATGGCCAAAGAGAGCGCATCAGAATCTGGAATCTTGGAGTTCTTAATCCAGACTGATTGTTATGACTCAGTCATTTCTGTACATTAAAAATTGTTGGTTCATGAGCATTGTCCTCTGCATCAACTGCCCAATTAAGCTCAATTCCTTGGTCATTACTTGAGAGTGATCCTAACAACTCCCTCCTGCCAAGTTAGACCTTGTCTTTAAGGTCAAAGTTGGGGAAGGCAGTAATGAACTGAAAAACGCAGTGTGGTCTACCCATGCTGCATCTTCAACAGATTGATCATGCCACTGGAAGGGCAATTGGTGAACTGTATGATTATCACATTTAATTGATTTGCAATCCCTCAACAAACCCCACTAACCCTTCGGGGGCCTCATCAGCCTCCTAGGTGGCGTCCCCAGTTCTTGGTAGTGGTAGTTTGATACTTGTATCGGGTTATTGGTACCCTGAGCTCTGGGTCGTTACAAGATTGACACATGGCATGGAATGCATGCATCGAGACACAAGGGTAGCAACCAGACAAGGAGTCAGCTTCATCCATGCTGCTCAGACTTTTAGCCATAATGCTCCGACCTTTCAAGCTCAAACAATCAACATAATGCAACTGTAACACCCCAAGTTCTGATCCCCAAATAATGGGTATATATTTTTTTATTTTTCTACCATTGGACCTCGAGACATTGCTTCATACGTATCGTGGAAGCACAAATATATATAACACGCGTACATTTGCATGAGAGAGAGAAACCACAGATTATAAGAAATGTAGGTAACATCTTTACCATTCATAGTTTCCAAAGAATAGTACATATTCCAAACAAGAGTACATATCAGTTGTACCAAGATAAACCTGAGTCCACCTAGGCTCAACACCCCATAACCATACAAATAAGAGAGACATTCATCCATAGCATACCGAGATGAGCTATGAGCTAGCACTACTCAGTTGCTGCCTCCTCCTCAACCTCCCCTGTGTGTCCTGCAAACGTGTGTCACAAAGGGGTGAGTGTAATGCTCAGTAGGCAGCCTAAACAAATCGGGGTTAACTCACATCTATATAACCAAATTACATACATAATTCAGATGTTAATGATAGCATAATCCATTCATTATCATCTACTTAATATAACTCATATGAGGAAAATACATATTCGTTAACAAACATATAAGGTACCCATGTATGCATGAAGACCTCGGTGAATGAGTAGTTACACATTATCATATTTTCATGAGTTTTTATATTTTTATTATTCATGGAACCAAATAGCTGCTGCAAACACAGGAGGCCCACACTCATACGAACGAAGGAGTACTATGCAGACCCGGGAGTGAACTCCCACCTAGACTCCTGCTGCATGGGGCTCTACGCATCGTCATCCCCTGCGTTCTATGGTGTTACGTATCACTATCCCACAGGACGAACCCGCCGAATCAATACATTTTTGACCAGAGCATTACATATCACCGTCCCCTGAGATCTTTTACTTTTGCGGCATTACGCATCATCGTCCCGCAGAAGGGACTGAAGTCCTATTGCACAGAATGCTACTATTTTTCATTCATAACATGCATATTATGTTCGCATTCACATTCATACTCTTTTCACAAATACTAGTATGTTACTTTGATATAACAGGCATGCTTCCAAAAGGTTCAAGTGGACTAACCATAAGACAAGGAACATGATCAGATTATCATTATATAAAAAAAGATAGGTTTATTTGCAAGCTCCACAGGCATAGAAAATGAATTATAACTTCAAGTATAAAATTTCTGGGAGCATGGAATCTGTATAGTGAGGTACTAACTTAGTCTCCTATCATTTTCTAATTTTTCAGATTTTTCTAAACCTACTTTTTACGTTATGTTTCTTTCCGACCCCCTCATCGTCTGTGGATTGTGTCCCCGGTGAGGCTGGTCGTGTTTTCTTTTTTCCTGTTAGTTTAGTTCTCCAGACATGTCTCATCCTTGTCAATCTTTCCAGGTGGTTAGTTCAGTATTTTCGGGAGAATTCCTATTGCTTGTTGATTATAACAGGTGTCTTTTTACCTTGATGCCCGCTTTTCAGTTCTCTCTACTTCATCTTCACTTCATCTCCATTTCACATCACTGTCGCTTTCGCTCCATCTCCTTTCCCTTCTGCCTCCTCGCCGCTTTCGCTCGCTCCCTTGCAAAGCCGACATCAAGGAGGGGCATCTGTTGACAACCATTTTTAGTCCATAAGTCACGTTATTTCTCTTATTTATCTCTGTAATATCTTAAATTAACCATTATTTTGGAGCCTACTTTGAACCTATCACAAGTCCATATCTTGATCATTTTTCAAGCCCATTTAGCCTTGAAAGTTTCTATCTTCGATTCCCCAACTTTTGGGTCCATTTTGGGTCCATTCGGAACTAAAATGGGCGTCCGAGGGTCAAGATATGCAAAAGGACTGCAAACGGTCGTATTCCCCAACTTTCGGGTCCGTTTCGGGTCCATTCGGAGCTAAAATGGGCGTTCGGGGGTCAAAATAAGCAAAAGGACTGCAAACGGTCCTGCAAATGACCGTTTCTTATTGTTGGTCGACCGACTGTTTATTCCTTAGCGGTCGGTCGACCAACTGCTAAGCAAACTGCTAAGAGTCCAGCCTGCGCTGGACTCTGCCTCAATTCTACACGATGTGCCTATCTTGTGGTGGCTATAACGTCTAGAAACCAACTCCAAATTGACCCCCGTTTGTTTCTACCTCTTGTCCTTTAGATTATCTCAATTTTGATCCATAGAACATGATTTTTCATGGGCTCTATCTCCTGGAATCTTGGATGAAATTTGAGGATTTATGCATTTCGTGTAACACAAAACTCCTCTAGATTAGGTTCCATGGCCTTCTTCCAAGAGCCATAACTTCCAGATCCTTCCACCAAAAAGAGTCTCGTTTGTTCCTACGTCTTATCTTGACTATTATCTCGAGATTGATCTAGAGATCTCGTGATTTGGTGGACTCTATCTCTTGGAATCATGGTAGTAAGTTCTGGTTCCACCTCATTTCGATAAATAGATGCCCAGTTTACCTGCGCGACGGGGGGCTCTCCTTCGACCTGGGGTGAAGTCATTTCGGATTGTCCACTCAAACCTTCGACCCCAGGCTATTGAGGGAAGTATTGGCTTCAATTTGGCTCCTTATTTGCTTGATTTCATCGTCATTTTCCCTCCTAACTTGGCCTCTACTTCTTGCAAATCATCACAGATTCTATTTTCTTGCTACAACTCTGCAGCGAGATGCTCTTCGTCGGTCCGGGGTGGAGCCATACTGCGTCGTCTACTTCTTGCTCTGACTCCAACCTGAAGAGAGGAGTGTTCTCTTTCATTTCCATCTCTCTGGGGTGACAAGGGCAGAACCCCCCTTCTATTTCCCTGCTCATAGGAGCTGGAAACCCCCTATCCCGTCCCTACACACACATAACCCCTAAGAGAGAGAGAGAGAGAATAGGGGATGACTAATCAAGGGTAAGTTAGTCATTTCTATTTTATCCCACATTTCATCATAGTTAAATAGACAAGAGTTACGACAAAGACATAATTGCTACTATTCATGGTTGTTGCCGTGAAGAAGAAGGGGGAGAATGAAAGGACATTGCCGTTGGTTGTTGCCGCCGTGCGAAGGTAAAAATGAGGGTTTTTCCCTCAAAATGTGGCTTAAAAAGGGGTGAAAAGGGGAGAGGGCAGCCGTTGGATCGGCCACCGCCCATGGCCATCGGATCGAACCCGTCAGGTCAGGCTGCGCCCTGTGCCACCGGATCAGCCACCGCCCCTGGCCGCCGGATCATCTGGCCCCTGCATCAACCTCATTTGGCCGTCGGATCAACCAGACTGATGTTTTGCCACCGGATCACCAATTCGAGGCTGTCGTGACAGCCAAATTGCTCTACTCATCCATTTTAAGGCCCATTCAGGCCTATTTGACCCAAATTATAATCCCAAGGGAATAAAAAAATGAAGAAAAAAATAGTCTCACGGGACGTTAGGCAACGAGTTGCAGATGTCACACCCGCAGGACCTGCGCCACTCATTCCTCATTTGCGCCACCTGCGGGTGGGGGACATTTGTTAACGCCTGAAATATTACACAGATGTGTGACGTCAGCTGATTCAGCTCAACCGTCACAATCTGCAACCACAGGATGCTCCCTCGAGATACCAACACTTAGAAGATACAACGACAGCTAAGTCGAATGTCGTAGGGATCACTCGATCTGAGGTACGATCCCCGATGCAATTATTAAAGGGTCCCAACGTCATCAATCAGCAAAAGAAGCCCACTGTAGTATTAAAACCCTCCGGCCATGCCTTTACGGTGAAGCCGCTACTCGGTAAAATCGTTGTCTGTCACAGAAGCGATCGAGCCGAATAAACCTAAAAGAATATTCCTTGAAGGATGAAAGAGCTCTCGGTCGATCACCCACCTGATAAAACCCTTGCAGTGAGCTTCCGATTGCGGGATATGACTGTATGAACAAACACTGAAATTCGGGAAAAGCTCGGGATCAATCCCGAAAACTGATAAGATAGTTGTGGAACATACATTGATGACGGTCCTTAGGGTCCCCAACAGCACCGGGCTTCACTAGCTCGGCTCAGAAGATGAACAAAAAAATCTCAAGCAATGAAGAAGTCACTCAATGGATCGTTGAGCAGCTTAATTGGGCCCTGAGGAGGTTAAATGGGCCAAATAAATGATCTGGCAGCCAAAAGATGACCCGGCGGCCAGTGCCGCCTGCCTGGGCCGCCAGATCACTCTTCCCTGCCCCCTGCCGCCATATTAAGCCTTACCTTCTGATATAAATGATGAATTATTTTGCCCAAGAGGCAGATACACAAGATAGATAGACACAAGACAGGGATATAGTCAAATTACTGGAAATGATCCAACACTAATAGAAATCAAGGCTAATATTGAACAACGACCAAAATTCTCTATTACAAATGATGGGAGGATGTTACTTAAAGATCGAATCTGTGTGCCTGATCATGATGACACTAAGAAGATGACCATGGAGGAGGCCCACAAGATAAAATATACTATTCACTCAGGTGCTACCAAAATGTATCAATGTCTAAAAAGATATTTTTGGTGGCCCAATATGAACAGAGAGATAGTAGATTTCGTATCTCGCTGCCTTACATGTTAGCAAGTTAAGGCAGAGCATCAAAAGCCCGCAGGTAAGCTGCAACCCTTAGAAATTCCTGAGTGGAAGTGGGAAAGTATAGGGATGGATTTCATCACGGGTCTACCTAAGACAAGGGGAGGACATGATGGTATATGGGTGATCATTGACCGTTTGGCAAAATCGGCTTATTTTCTACCTATTAAAAGCAGATGGTCTATGGATATCCTGGCTGCTTTATACATGAGAGAGATTGTCAAGTTACACGGCATCCCTGTGACTATTATTTCTGATCGTGACCGTAGATTTACCTCTCAGTTCTGGAAGGGTCTACAACATTCATTGGGGACCTGATTAAATTTTAATTTCACTTTCCATCCATAGACTAATGGTCAAACTGAATGGACAAATCAAGTGGTGGAAGATATGCTCAGGGCTTGTGTCATTGATTTTGATGGAAGTTGGCATGAACATTTACCTCTAGTAGAATTTGCCTACAATAATAGCTACCAAGCTAGCATCCAAATGACTCTGTTCGAGGCACTATATGGGAGAAGCTGTCGCTCACCTATTTGCTGGAGTGAAGTGGGAGAAAGATAACTTCTAGGCCCAGAAATCATTCGGGATACTACTGAAAAGATAAAACTCATTCGAGAAAGACTCCATATGGCACAAGATCGACAGAAATCATATGCTGACAACCGGAGATGTCATCTGAAATTCCAAGTAGGTGACCATGAGTTTCTCAAGGTTTCTCCAGGATGAGGTATTCAAAGGTTTGGCATTAAAAGTAAGCTCACTCCAAGATTTATCGGGCTTTTCAAAATTTTTGAAAGAGTGGGCGAGGTGACTTATCAACTGGCATTGCCTCCACAATTATCTGGTATCCATGATGTATTTCATGTGTCCTTGCTCAAGAGATATGTCCCTGATCCATTTCATGTCATAACTTATGACAATCTGGAAGTTGGAAAAGATCTGACGTACGAGCAGAGGCCAATCAAAATAATTGAATAAGAGATACGTCAACTGAGGATTAAAACTATTCCTATGGTCAAAGTACAATGGAACAAATTTTGGCCATATGAGGCAACTTGGGAAACGGAGGAAGCAATGCACAAACGATTCCTAGAATTATTCAACTGTAAGTACACTCTCCTTATCAATCACATATTGAATTTGGAGACCAAATTCTTTTTAAGTGGGGGAGGGTATAATGCCCTAAAATTTTCTAAATTTTTATAAGATCTTCTTTAATTCTCTGGCCGGGGGAGGATCCGAACCAAAGTGAATGATCTCTTCTTCAATTCTATGGCCGGGGAAGGATCCAAACCAAAGTGAAATGTCTCTTCTTTAATTCTATTAAGATGGCCATCCTGGCCGAAGGGAAGACGATTATCGGCTTAGACGAACGGTCATGATGCCGACCACATGAGTGGTCTCTTGGTTTGTATATTTTTTGGGTGACCAAAGGCCAAAGGTGGAGTTGCTTGTTGGCTCGACATCTATCGGCTTGAATGCTGATGGTTGAGAAGTTGTTTGCTCAGAAGCCAATGGATGAGATGCTTTGGGCTTGGGTGCCGATGCTAGAGTAGTTGTCAGCTGAGAGGCCGATAATTGGATAACTGTCGACCCGGAGGCTGATGATTAGGTAGCTGTCGACCCGGAGGCTGATGATTGGATTGCTATCGACTCAGAGGCCGATGGTGGAGTAGCTGTCGATTCAGAGGCCAATAATTGGATAGCTGTAAACCCTGAGGCCGATGATTGGAAAGCTATCGGCTCAGAGGCCGGTGGTGGAATAGCTATCGGCTCAGAGGCCGATGGGGGGGTAGCTGTTGGCATGGATGCCGATGGTTGAACATCTGTCGATTCAAGCTCCAGTGGTTGAATGTTTGTCAGCTTGAAGCCCCGGTGGCTGAATGTTTGTCGGCCTGAATGAATGTTTGTCAGGTTAAAGCCCCGATCGCTGAATATTTATTGGCCTGAAGCCCCGATGGCTGAACATCTTTCAGTCGAAGCCCCGATGGCTGAGTGTTTGTCGACTTGAAGCCCCGATGGCTGAATGTTTATCGGCTTGAAGTCCCGACGGCTAAACATCTTTCGATCGAAGACCCGATGGCAGAACATCTTTCAGTTTAATGCCCCGACGGTGGATATTTGTCAGTTTAAAGCCCCGATGGCTGAATGTTTGTCAGCTTGGATGAAATGTCATGATGCTGACCCCACGAGAGGTCTATTTGTTAGATAGCTAAGGGCCGAAGGTAAAAGCATGGCTATCTCAAGACTTTCTTTCTTTTCTTCTCTTCTTCTTTTGTGTGAAGAGGCGGGTTCAAAGACCGCGTCTGTCTCGTGACTTTTCCTTTCTTTTCTTTCATTCTTCTTTTGTGTGAAGAGGCGGGTTCGAAGACCACGTCTGTCTCATGACTTTTTCTTTCTTTTATTTCCTTCTTCTTTTCTCATTAATGCCCCTAGACTGGGGTGTATTTCTCTTAACGTGCCCCCATGTTGGGGTGTAGCTTTTCTTCATCTGCCTCCTCGGTCGGGGGGTATGCCTCTTTGCTTCTGTGCCCCCAGGCGGGGTGTATTCTTTATGGCTTCTATGGCCCCATGTGGGATGTAACTTCTTGCTTCTTATGCCCAGGAGTGGGATATATTTCTCTTCGAATGCTCCTAAGCCGGGGTGTATCTTTTGCTTCTTATGCCCCCAGGACGGGGTGTATTTTACTTCTTCTACCCCCCCCACTGGGGCATGTTTGCTTCATTATGCTGTACTTTAGTTGGACTGGACTATGTTAGCTATTGTAGTTTAATTTGTTAATTTAAAATGTAATTTTATTTCTGCTAATTTAGCAATTCTGATCAATATATAGAATTGTTTACTACTTTATCTGGAAGTTCAATGTACGTACACACTCTTTTTTATCCCTTCGGAGCTTTTCCGCTCTTGGGAGGCCTCTCAGGATCCAAGTGGTATTGGGTTTACCCAGTATCCAGGTTCTGGGTTGCCACAGTTAGCCTGTATGCCCCTTTGCCTAGCACTTCTGCCATTCGATAAGGGCATTCCCAGTTTGGAGCCAATTTTCCCATAGTTGCTCTGGGGTCCACCACACTAGCTCATCGCAGCATGAGGTCTCCCGGGAGAAAGTGTCACTCTCTGACGCAAGCGTTATAGTACTGAGCCAGTCTTTGGCTCTTTGCTGATAAGCCACGAGCTTCAGCTGGGCGCACTCCCTGCTCTCCTCGAGCAAGTCCAAGTTTTCCTGTATCGCCTGGTTGTTCCTTGCTTCATCAAACTGGCTAACCCATAACGACAGGTTGGCTATCTCCACCGGGACAACTGCTTCCGCTCCATATGCAAGGTGAAACAGTGTCTCTCCCGTGAAAATCCGAGCAGTGGTCCGGTGTGCCCATAAGACACTTGGGATGGAGTCCACCCAGGACTTGCTAGCCTGCTCCATGCGGGTCTTGATGCCATGGAGGAGTGATCTGTAGGCATTTCTACTAGGTCATTCGCTTGGGGGTGGGCTACAGATGTGTAATGATTCCAAATCCCCAGCTCTGAGCACTTTTCTTGAAAAATAACACTCATGAATTGCCTGCCGTTGTTGGTTGTAAGGATATGTGGAATCCCAAACTGACAAATTATGCTTCGCAAAATAAATTTTCACGTTGTCTCGCTCGTGATTTTCCCCAATGGTTCTGTCTCGACCAATTTAGTGAAGTAATCGATGGCAACAATGAGGAACTTCTTCCTCCCCTGAGCCTCCGGGAAGGGACCCAGTATATCTACCCCCCACCGAGCAAATGGGCGAGGCTCCATTAGTGCGTGCAACTATGTTGCTAGTTGATGATGCAGGTTCATAAATTTCTGGCACTGAGGGCAACTTCAGACATAGTCACGGCAGTCTTGCTACAGTGTTTGCCACCAATATCCTTGTCGAATGAGGCTCCTTGTGAGTGCTCGCCCACCAATATGGCTTCCACAGAGCCCCTCGTGTACTTCTTAGATTGCTTGCTTGGACTCCATAGGGAATAGACATTTCAACAATGGGGCCGAGAGTGAGCGTCTGAACAGGCGACCGTTGATGATCATAAAGTGTGCCGCTCACACTCGCGTGTGGTGGGCCTCAGCGCGGTCATTGGGGAGTTATTGTCGTAGGAGGAAATCCAAGATTGGATCCATCCACGAAGGCTCATAGTCGATGGCGTTCACCTGGGGACTCGACTCCTTGATGCTTGGTGCCAGTAGCTCCTCTATCAAGACAGCTCTTGAGTTAGAGGTAGTTGTTGATGACGCCAGGCGAGAGAGAGCATTTACTCGAATGTTCTCTTTCCTAGGGATGTGTACCATTTTGAAGTGGGAGAACGCCGAGGTGTCTTCCTTATCCTTTTCGAGGTACTTTTTCATTATCGGCTCCCGGGCTTGAAACTCTCCCTTGACTTGGTTGGCGATGAGCATGGAGTCACTGTAGACTCACAGGTTGACTGCTTCGAGGTGCTTCGCCATCCATAGGCCTCAAAGTAGTGCTTCATACTCGGCCACATTATTAGTGGTCGAGAAATTGAAGCGAATGGCATACTGCAGCTCTACCCCTTCTGGGGATAACAGGACTAGTCGTGCCCCGCTGTTAGAAGTACATGACGAACCGTTGACATAGAGTTCCCATACTTGCCCTGAGGATTGCTCGGGTGACTCTTCCTCTGGTAACCTGCATTCAGCTATGAAGTCAGTGAGAGCCTGGGCTTTGATCGCCATCCTGGGGCTAAACTTGATGTCCAACTCGCCCAGTTTGATGGCCCACTTGATGAGTCTTCCCGATATGTCCAGGTTCTAAAGGATCTAGTGTAGAGGCTGGTCGGTGAGAACCACGATTGGGTGAGCGAGGAAGTATGGTCGCAGCTTTCATGTGGTCATGACTAGAGCTAGAGTGAACTTTTTAGTCTGAGAGTACCGGAACTATGGTCCTTGAAGTGCCCGACTCACATAGTATATCAGCTTCATCACCCTGTCTTATTCCCGAGCAAGCACAACGCTCAGGGTCCCGTATAGGAGTAACTACTCTCCATTTCAAGGTTTGGAGAGCACAAGAGGGGACGTCAGGTATCGTTTGAGCTCTTAGAAAGCCTGCTCGCACTCCTGATCCCAGTTGATATGCCCCTTCCTCTCCGGTGCTTTGTTCACTTACTTTATAAGCTGGAAGAAGGGCATGCATCTTTCCGCCGTGTGAGATAGGAATAGGGTAAGGGCAACAATGCAGCCGGTAAAGCATTGCATGTCCCTCACTCGCGTCGGGTGTTTCATCTCTAACACCGCTCGGATCTGGTCGGGGTTCACTTTGATTCCCCTATAGGTGACAAAAAATTCGAGGAACTTACCTGATCTGACCCCGAAAGCGCACTTGTTAGGATTGAGCTTCATATTATACTTCCGGAGCATTGCAAACATTTCGCCAGGTCCTCCAAGTGCTCGGTCACTCTGAGGCTCTTGGCGAGCATGTCATCGATAGAGACCTCAATGTTGCAGTCGATCTGAGCATCAAACATGTAGTTGACCAGATGCTGGTAAGTGGCTCCGGCATTCTTCAACTCGAAGGGCATTCGTGTGTAGCAGTATAGCCCATGATCGGTGACAAATGCCATTTTATCTTGGTCAGGCTCATGCATATTGAACTGATGGTACCCGAAATAGGCATCCAAGAAGCTCAGCATCTCATGCCCGGCCATAGCGCCGACTAGGTGGTCGATTCATGGCATGGGAAAGCTACTTTGGGAGTGGCTTTAATTAGGTCGGTGTAGTCCATGCACATTTGCTATTTCCCATTGCTCTTTGGCACCAGGACTACGTTGGCCACCCAGTCGAGGTACTAAGTGGGTCGTAGTAGGCCTGAGCATAGTTTCTCGCATATTTGTTCTCTGATGATGACCTGTTGCTCAGGGTTGCAACACCTCCTATGTTGTTATATTGGGTGGCAGCTTGGGTCCAGCTTCAGCCAGTTGGTCATGACTTCTGGCGGGATTCTAGGGAGCTCATCCTCGGACCACGCGAACACATCTTAGTTGACTACCAGAAAACTCCTATAAGCCTCCTTCTCAGACAGTATGGCATCGATGCGGAGGGTCCTACTTGGGTCCTCCCTCACCTGGATAAGGTACAGATCCTCGGCTGGGGTACTTGTGCTAGGTCTCGAGTCCTCTGTCCTCGCCTTTTTTTTGAGAGGGGTCTCCTCGGCTTGCCTATCACGTGTGGAGATCAAGTAGCATCTCCTTGACTCTCTTTGGTCTCCCCAGACCTCTCCCACTCTGCGAGGAGTGGGAAACTTCAGCTTTTGGTGATAGGAAGAGGGGACGCCCCCTTAGGGTGCCGAGGATGCCCCGTCCTATTATAGCATTATACCTAGTCATCTCGCGCACAATAGTAAAGTTCGCTAGGAACGTCACGTCTCTCGATGCGATCCCAAACGGGATCGATAGTGAAATATGCCCTTCGGGGAGGACGGTCATGCCAGAAAAGCCATACAGAGGTGTGTGCAGTGGCGTTATTCGTGACAAATCCACACTCATAAGTACAAGGCAATCGTAAGAAATCATGTTAGGGTCGCTTCCATTGTCAACAAGAATCCATCGCACAGTACATTGGTTTATGGGCGCTGAGACCACCAAAGCATGTCCGGTCATGGATAAGCCAACCCATCTTGTCCATAGATTAACCCATGACCACAATAAAAAAAATGCCAATTCTCAAATGGGGGTGTACGAGCTCTCTATTGAAGAAACTTCCTCCTTGGAGTTGGGGTCCCTCGGCCAGGTGCCGACTCTTTCCACCTTAAACCCTCCTCCGTCAGTTCCCCTTGTACATAGTAGGGTAGAGTCCAGCCCCAGTTAGGGAATGTACATATCGTCTTTTCTTTCCAAGTAGTCTAGGGTCTGCTAGGTTCCCGCGCACTATATCAGCCACCTGGCCAAGAAGTGCGCACAGTTATGTTAGGTCTCCGAATTCACATCCACTCCTATTCCTCTAGGGGTAGTTGAACTAGAGGAGTCTTCAGTAGATGATGGTCTAGGAGTTTGTGTGCTAGAAGAAGAAAGAGAAGATGTGGAAGAAGAAGGAGAGCCAGGGGATGACACTAATCCCCTAGCTTCCTTTGTTGACAGAACTAGGAGATTTGATGAACCTACTACATCTGTTGACGAGCCTACCAAGGAAGTCAACCTCGACACAAAGGATAACCCCAAGATCATATTGATAAGCGCCAAATTGGAGAGAGAAGAAGAGGCCTCCCTCGTGGCAGTGCTTAAAGAATTCCCAGATGCTTTCGCTTGGTCTTACGAGGACATGCCAGGGCTAGATCCATCATTAGTAGAACACCATCTGGTGCTAAAGCCTAACGCCAAAGCTATCAAATAGAAATTGAGGCAACTCCACCCAAAACTTGTGCTCAAAGTCAAAGAAGAAATTGATAAGCTCTACAAAGCCAAGTTCATTCGGGTAGTTTTGTATCCATAATGGGTAGCCAATATCGTCCCTATCATGAAGAAGGACGGTAGGGTCCAAGTCTGTATAAATTTTTGTGACCTCAATCGTGCTTGTCCAAAAGATGATTTCTCTCTCCCACATATAGTCATCCTGGTAGATAATACCGCCGGCTATGAGATGTTATCCTTCATCGATGGCTTCTCGGGGTACAACCAGATCCGCTTAGTGTAAGAAGACCAGGAGAAAACTTCCTTCACCACTCAGTAGGGAACTTACTGCAACGTCATCATGCCCTTCGGGCTGAAGAAGGTACAACATATTAGAGGGCGATGATGGCCATCTTCCATGACATGATGCATATTCACATGGAGGTATACGTGGATGATATCCTGGTCAAATCCAAGACTAGGAATGGTCATGCGGAAGTCCTCCGAGTAGTTCTCCAGTGGTCTCGGGAGCACCAACTCAAGATGAACCCCAAGAAGTGTGTATTCGAGGTATCTTCAGGCAAGCTTTTAAGGTTCATAGTCAGCAAAAGGGGATTGAAATTGACCCTAACAAAGCCAAGGCCATTGCCGAAATGCCTCCCCCCAAGAACATTAAGGAAGTTCGAGGCTTAATTGGGCATTTACAATTCATCAGGAGATTCATATCTCACCACTCTTAGAGATGCAAGCCCTTCTATGACATGTTGAAGGGAGAGGCGTAGTAGCAGTCCAGCCATCACACATAATAGTGCATCCTCTCTCCATCCAAATATGCTTGAAGCTTTCAACCCACTGATGAAGCTCCTCGACCTCTCCCTCAAGACCACACCCGTATATGTTTCGACGTGACTGGGCCTTCAAGCTAGGACCAGCATCTGCCATGGCATCAAGCATAGGCTACCAGTATTCAGATTCAACTGCATGTGCAGGCACACTTACATGGAAAAACTATTTGCAAATACTTTTAAATGCATGCCCTGTAACTTCAGTTGATTTTTTGACCCCTCTCAATGCTTGCTTGATTTTTAGTTATGTAGCACTTTGTCTTCTGTGCAAATAGCTATCCATGGGGCCTACTCTTTGTGGGGCTACACCAATGCCAGAACATCGTGCTACACCAACTGTACTGGAGTAGATCACCAAACCTATCGGTGCTTTTCCCTTCCTTCGAGCCGCTGGTTCACGCTCTACTGCTCCGGTCAACTCTGGATATGAATCATCAGTGCATTCCTCATCATCATCATCCCTCCTTCCCCTTCTGCTTACTATGCCTGAAATCTCTTCACCAATTTCAGCCTACTCTTCAGCCCTTCGTTGCATCATGTCTTTTTTACCCAGAAGACACTGGCGCATTTCCTCTGCCACCTGTCAGGGACATCTGTAGCATTCCTTGACCTCTCCTCTTACCCCTGTCAAATGCTACTTTCCTCTAGTAATTTCGTCATGTATCTCCTTACCATAATAATTACATGACTTTTTCTCTTCCAGCATCAAGTAACGTGAGGTGGGCCCACCCCAGATCGTCTTGTCCTTGATGCTCTTGACTTCGTTCACGTCTAACCATGATCTTGCATTAAGACAGTCAAAGACAAATGGCTGTAAGTACAATAAAAAATACAATAAAACATAATTGAGCTTCAAATTACACTGAATTGAGGTAATTAGACAAAAGTCCCAATTCTTAACCGCTAATTAGGGTCACATTTGGAGATTTTACCTAATTACCCTTCATTAAATGCAATTACCAACATGCTCCCACCGTAAAAAATTCAATGAAACTTAATTGAGCTTCACTAAATTTACCTAATTACATAAAACCACCAAAATTTAAATCGCTAATTAGGCCTTAATTTGGGGATTTGCTATAATTACCTGGCGTGTAATAGAATTAATAGCATGATCCCGCCCTAAAGGATTCAATGAAACTTAATTAAGCTTCAATTAATACTAAACTTACCTAATTAGACAAAAACTCCAATTTTAAATCATTAATTGGACCCTAATTTGGGGATTTACTCTAATTACCCAACATGTAATATAATTCACAGTATGCTCCCACACTAAAACATTCAATAAAATTTAATTAAGCTTCAATTGACACTAAACTTACCTAATTAGATAACAGCCCCAAATGAAAATCGCTAATTACACCCTAATTTGGAGATACATGATAATTTATGTATAAAAACTAATAGAATCTAACATAACCTTACCTACAATAAAAAAAACTATCCAATTGACAAAGCCTGACCGGAATAGACCTTTTGCCTGTTTTGGCAAAGAATACAACCTTTCCTTGCTTTGGCATTTTACCTAGTGCTGACGAATATACTAGCCCCGATCTCCGCCATCATCGGCGAGATCAGTAGATGAAGCATTAACTTGGACCTTTCGTCCTCGTTAATGAACAAACATACATTTGCTTTGGAATTTAGCCAATGTCAATGAACAAACCAATCCTGACCCTTGTCATCATCAGCAAGATCAATCAACATTTCCTTAACTTGGACCTTTCATCCTCGTTAATGAACAAAAATAACTTTGCTTTGGCATTTAGCCAATATCGATGAACAAACCAGTCCTGACCCTTGTCATCATCAGCAAGATCGGTCGACACTTTCTTAACATGGACCTTTCATCCTCGTTAATGAACAAACATACCTTTGCTTCGGCATTTAGCCAATGTCGATGAACAAACCAATCCTGACCCTTTCATCATTGGCAAGATCGGTCGGCATTTCTTTAACCTGGACCTTTCGTTCATATTAATGAACAAACATACCTTTGCTTCGGTATTTAGCCAATGTCGATGAACAAACTAGTCTTAACCCTTGTCATCATCGGTAAGATCGGTCAACAAGTCCTTAACCTGGACCTTTCCTCCTCGTTAATGAAAAAACATACCTTTGCCATGGCATTTAGCCAATGTCGATGAACAAACCAGTCCTGACCCTTATCATCATCGGCAAGATCGGTCAACATTTCCTTAACTTGGACCTTTCATCCTCGTTAATGAACAAACATATCGTTGCTTCAGCATTTAGCCAATCTTGATAAATAAACCAGCCCGACCCTTGTCATCATCGGCAAGACCGGTTAGCATTCCCTTAACTTGGGCCTTTCGTCCTCGTTAATGAACAAAACCTATCTTTGCTTTGACATTTAGTTAATGTCGATGAACAAACCGCTACTGACCATTGTCATCATCGACAAGATCGGTCAGCTTTCCGCTAACTCGGATCCTTCGTCCCCGTTAACGAATAAACATACCGTTGCTTTGGCACTCAGCTAATGCTGACAAACAAATCACTGCCCATTTTGGCATCAGTTCTGTAAATCAAGTCAAAAAAAAAGAGAAGCAAATGAGGCTTAAAATAGAGGTGCCTCGCTGGCCTTACCTAGCCACGCTAAGTAAGGGCAAAAATGACTATAACCCAGCTATGGCAAATACCCGAAGGGGCGTCACAGGTAAAATTGGGTATCCCACCATGTGAAAACCCAAAAGGGCATGTGAGCAAAAGTAAGAGGGGGCCGGCTTCGGCAAAAACCCAAAAGGGTTCTTAGGTCGGTAATGTGATAAAAAAAATTGTTGATGAATAAAAAAATAAATGAATAAAATGATGATGGAAGTGATGCTATTATCTCATTCACCATTCAAGTCCCACGATAATTTCTGCGTACGACTGGCAAGTCATGTCCCACCGGCATAAGCCTTACGCCTATATTGTAACAAACCTTTTTGCTTCGATCCACTAATCTAGGGCCAGACCTCGAACCAAGAGATTTTGATGTTGTCACTTAAGAGACATTTGTTGTATACTCCGGGAAAAGATGTCTTAAAAGAATATGCCATGGAAGGGCATTCCCCCTAGAGTCAGAGTGATCTGAAGCTCCAAGCGGGAACACGATGAATTTAGGGATGTATCCCCTCCCCGGTGGTCGATGAACCAAATTCACTAATGGACAATTGAGCGGGGGAGAGCCTAGGACATGGTATCAATATCAGCAAACCTGTGCCACCCGCCTTTATAACCTGAGGAGTGCAGACAGTCAGTGCGAGGGGTGACTTGAAAAAGTCTATTTATGTAGAGGAAAGACTATAATAAGGGAATTTGCAATGAACCGTGTACGTGGTCCTCACGAGTGGGTTGCTAACTGTCTAAAGGGGTGGACATAGGGCGGCAGCCACTCAAGGAGGCAGAAACTTCTTCGCGATAATTTGGCGAATGATCGGAGCTCACATATAATGACATTCGAAGACGAAGTAGAGCATATGGTGCAACTAAAGCAGGCCACGAAATTGATTACGGAGTACACCACTCCCCTTACAACCAAGGAAGGAAGGTGAAAGGGGTAGATGGCCTTCTCACAGATTACTGAAACAGAGGAGATCATCGATGAAACAGTGACTCACAACACTCTTACCTATGTGTTCATTAAGAGAGATTCACGAACATCGTTTGATCTCGGGGAGGGGACTTACTGTTGCCCATAGGGCATGGCCAGGGGCCATCCAGAACGTGGTACCTGGGGTAAGGATTTGTGGGCACCAAATGATCAAAGGGTTGAAGATAATGATATAGCCCTCAGAGGGCCCCCTCACATTCGGGTTACCACTTCCACTGTCCCAGCTGAGAAAATGAAATAAAGAAAAAGATCGAGACAGCAAGGAAGAGAAAAGAACGGTTAGACAAACACCAGAGCTGAGTAGCCCATCACACCAAATAAAGACGTAGCACTATTTATTTCATTCAATCAAAATGAAAGAGTGTACATGAAGCTAAAGAAATAGAATGGAATACAGGAGCGAGGAGGGAAGGAAGGGATTCTGGGCTCTCCTGGGGGCAAACCGACCTAGGAGATCACTATCGCTCTCTCTTTTTCCCCTGTTGTTTTTCTCTTCTCCTCTTTCTTTTCTTCCCACTTGCTTGCTCTTTTTCTTCCTCTCTTGAGATCCCTTCTCTTTTTTTCCTCTCTGTTTTTTCGTGCTCTCTCCTCTTTCTTGTGCTCGAAGGTAGGGCCTTCTTATAGGTAAACAGAGTGTCGGCTGGGCGAGGGGATGGGCGTGTCTCCATCGTACCACCACTCTACCATTCGCGGAAGGCCAGCACCGAATCCCCAGAAAAGAAGGGGGCACCGAATCAAGGAGCGGGTGCCGACTCACCTAGGGGCATTTTTTATAATTTTGACATTTTTCCCCAAATTTGACCCGGTGAGGGCATGTAGTCCAGAGTGTTGTGCCCCTGTAGTCATTTGTATATCACTAGAATTTCCTATATAAAACCCCCCACCCCTTTTCTCTCTCCCTCACTCTCATTTCTCTCCCTCTCACTCTCTCTCTTCTCACCCTCTCTTCTCCAACGGCCAATGGAGGGAGGCGGGGGCGACGCGGGCGAGGAGGACGGCGAGGACGGGTCGAGGATCGAGAGACGGAGGCGCGGGAAAGCTCGGTCGCGAGATCGGGGCACCGCGGCCATCATGCGGCATTTTCTTTGTGGATCGGTGTCCATGGCGCGTCAAATCTTCGATGGAGGTAGGGAAATGGATCCTTAACTCGCGTACTTCCATTCCCGCGATTTTGGTAGGTCGTGGTGAGCCGAGCGGGCTTATTTGAGCATTTTGAGAAAAATACATATTTTTGGGGAGTGAGCTAGATCTAGCGTTTTAACCGTGATTTCGGGGTTTGAATGGGTCCTCTCGGTGCTAGAGAGGTTGGGGACTAGTTTCTCCTTTTTTTCACCTTCGCGTGGGCGCGAACGGGGCGTGGAATGGAGTTTTCCACCGAATTCGCCATTTTTGGGTTGCCAGAATAGAGGTGGTCCTAACAGGAATCGCCTCACCCTTAAGGCGGTATGCTGAGGACCGTCATACTACTACTGTTTTGTCGACAGGTTTTGTGGTCTAGAGTAGACCGCCTGGGGCCTCTTGCATCCTTGTGACTGACCGCCACTCTCTGAGTAGCGGTCAGGCCAGGACTGTCTATGGTCTTCATCGTTGTGAGCGTGTGGCGGTCTAAGGGTGACTGCCTAGGTTTTGCAACGGCCTCGTGACTGGCCGCTACTCCCTGAATCGTGGCCAGGGTAGGACTGTCAAGTTTAGGTGCAACCCGGAGGTGACCTCTCTTTTCACCACCTATTCCTGGTTAGTTGTGGTCTGATGTGGACTGCCGAATAGGCTTTACGGTCTATGGAGGGCTGCTAGTTCGGGCTTTGCGATCCAAGGAGGACCACTTTTTGTTATGATGGTCTGGGAGTGACCGTCTAGTTTCTGGAGGCGTCTGGGGCTACGCGGTCCGGGCTCAACTGCTATGCTAGGCTTTGTGGTCCTAGCCAGACCGCCAAGCTCTAGGAAGGCATAGGGAGGGTCACCTCTTGGCTTTCATGTTTACCGTGCCCATTTAAGTGTTATGTTGGCCTCCGGTCGACCCGGTTGTGACCCAGTGGTTGGCTTTTGGCCTCGTGAATGTCCTGGACACCCCGGCAGTTCTGTGTGTCTACGTTTTGGGGTGTCTGGTGGACTATGTTCCCTCGTGTAGCATGCCCGTGGGTTTGAGAGTTCGGGTAACTCTACGTGTCCTAGGCTTTTGTGTTACGCTTGATCGAGTCACCGCGTATCGATGTGAGTGTTGTGAGGTTTTCCCCGCACGTCGTGAGTTTCTTCAGAAGGTGGTTTCCGAGTGAGCCATGCGTAAGCCCTTGGACTGGGAGTCCAGTCACCCAGCCTAGGGCTGGAGGTTTCCCACTTTTCCTTGTGATAGGGAATCGGCATGGCGGCTCATGTTTCTCAAATTCATGTGTCAAGAAGGTGGTCTGCTATATGAGAGAGAAAATAGGTGATATCTGGAAGAATTTAACTTCAGGAGAAAAGCCCCAGTGTAAAAGTGACCTTTAGAGTAGCCTGAAGGAATCAGCGTCAGTATCAGATTGTCAGAGCGATCCAGTGAGGAGTAAAACATAGTGGACCTGCAAAATTCTTGATAAGAGAATGAGGGTGCCCAAGATGAATTATGACGGTCCATTACGAGCTAAGAATTTGCCCATGAGGTCGCATTCCTGTATTGCCAAGGTCTTGTGCGGTTTTTCCTCCAACTGCCACCAGTGGAGACGGGTGGGGGGGGGCAGATTCAGCCCTTAGCATCTACTTTTTCATTTCTATCTTCCCTTTTGCCCTCTTGTGGCATGTCATTAAATGTGTAGAATCAAGGATTCGGCCTTGAACTGTTCTTCCTTCACAGTTCAGTGTTTCCTAGTTCAATCAAGGGTCTCATATTTACCTAAAGACTTGAATTTGGTGATATTCGGGAGAATGTACCTTGATTTTTTAAAAATAAAGGAGTGCAGACACCATCTGAAATGCATATTTGATGGATTCTGTCATCAGAATTAGCCCTTGGGGAGCAATCCCATAGAGAACAATATCTAGTGGGATCAATTGGTGATTCAATATATCTACTATCTTTGGAAAAGAAAAACAATATCCAGTGGGACCAGCATGGGATTTTAATTATTAACTTGAGAGTGAGGCTGCATGAAATGAATCATGACTCTTGAGACATTAACCCTGAGGTCTCACTCCCATGCTGCTTCTCTTTTGCAGATTTTCATCTTCCTGCTATCAACTCAGATGGTGGGGCAGAAGGGAATTGGGGGATGACACTAGGACAACCCCATACGACAATTTTAACTAGGATAATGTTCTATTCTGTCTACTTTTTTAACTTCTCACCCTTTTGCCTTTGTTTCTAATTGTGTATGATCATGCATTGTGCATACAACTACTTTGCAGAATTCAATGGTTGCAAGTTAGGTCTTGCACATAGTATCCTAGTATCCTCCTTGAAATTGCAAAATCTGTACATAAGCTTTATTGAGCATAAATTAGATCCATAGCCCGTCTTAACAGAAGGCATGCTGCCACAAGAATGTCCCAAATCTCAAGGACATCCAACAGTGAGTTGATTAATGGTGGGCCTGATTCCCCCTCGGTTCTAACAAACTTAATGGCTTTAACCACCATCACTAGGCTGTTGGCTAACCACTGTTAGTTAAGGCAATACCCACCATCCAGTTTCATTCCCTCCCCTTTCCCATTGCCATGATGTGACAACATTTTCAGTGTGGTAGACACCCACTACTAGGAACAGCCTGCCGTTGCAGTATGCCAACAGTGGGTGATTTATGTTAATTGTTGCATTCTCCAAAATTCACAAATTTAACAAAGCCTTGACGGGTGACTGTTGTAACACTCGATTGTGCCCCCCTTTTCAAAATTCATGAAAATTTTGAAGTCTTTCATAAATGTAAATCAAATGGATACAAATGTAAAAATAAAATGTTAGTGCTCGATGTCAATTCCCATCATTTTCTCTCTCAGATCTTTTCTTCTTCTTCTTCTCTCACAAGCTCTCTCTTTCTATAGCTCTCTCTTCTTCTTATTCCTCTCTTCTTTCTCTTCAGTCGTAGCAGCCTTCTCCGGAGGAAGGAGGTCAGTATATATAGAGCAGACAAAAATTAATTTGAATTTATGAAAAAAAAATGTCTTCCCGCCATGTTTCAATCTGACAGAAGAATGTTTTCTTCAGAAGCCACGTCGAATATGCCTTGGATCACGTGCCAAATGTACAGAAATTGTGTGCCAATTGAACTCTAATTGAAACCAATTTATGTCCTTAAGCTTAACCCATTTTTCACCATTGCCAGACTATTATTCACCCTTAATGGTTATTTGTCAGCCTTAATGACTTATTTGTCACCATTAGTAGCCGTTACCTTTGCCTTTTTCTAGTTAACCTTGAGCCACCACGTTTAAGCCATTTGTCACCCTTAGATCCATTTATACACCGTTCGAGCTTCATTTGTTACTACTAAGGCTCTTTTTGTTATTGTCAAAACCCTTGTTACCTGTACGAGCTCCTCTTTATTTTTGCCGACTTCTCTTCACTATTGTTGACTTTTTGTCAACTCTGCTGGACAGATATCATTCTCATGAACCTTTTTTCAGATTGAAAGAGGCTGCATCGACGTGTTCTCTTGTTGTATCGATGCAGTGTAGATGAAGAGGCTTGGATGGAGGGCTTCAACTTCTGCAATTTGACTTAGTGCGTCGATGCACTTTCTTGATACGTCGATGCTCCAATGAAGATAGAAATTATGGAATGCTTCTGGGACCATGAATGTGTCGAGGCAGTGGTGACGATGCGTCGACTCCACTTCACATTTTTCAAGCTTTCAGTGTTGTTGTCTATTTTTCACCCTTATGAGACATTTTACACCCTTGGTGACCCATTTGTTACCACTAGGAGCTATTTGTCACCATTATTCTGTCGCTATAGATGCTCTGCTAGCGGGTGACCATCAGCTGAAGTTGGTTGAAGACCTATTGCCGAGTCGACTCCAGAGGAGTTTGGAGTCGACGTTTCTTCTTCCAATTCCTTCTTTCTCAGCTTGATAGGAATGTGTTGCTTCTTGAAAATTCTGATTTATAGAAACCTTGGCATTTAGCTGGGCTTTTTGAACTGCTGGTTTCCTACTCAATTTGACTCATGCTGTAGAGCTTCAGGAATACTTTCAACATGATCTTCCATCATCATGAATGTGAAAAACATATGAACCAAAGGCTCGATCTTGTATTTCTGACTTCTGTTGAATGGCTTAAGTTCATCAACTCCATCACTACCTTTAGCTTGCTGTCCAATCTGTTCTTCAATTCTTCACAAATTCTAGGATGCTCATACAGAATTAAGGCATCAAATAGCATTAATGCATGGCATAATTAAAACCATGAATCCAATGCACTGAACATCAAACATTCCTCATCCTCTCTACCCCCCCCCCCTTAGCTGCAATCTTTCCTCCTGTAAGATGGTCGCAAACCATCTCTTCCTAATAGTAGTAAGTTCCCATTTAATATCTTTCTCTGCCCCTACAAAGGACATGTCCACCTGCTTTGCTGCCTCCCTCACCTGGTCACCCATCTTTTTTTTAAGCACCCCAACCACCTCCCTCACTACCTGTCTCCTGCCACCACCTCTCGGGGTCTCAGGGATGATCTCCTCAACCTCCCCCAGAGTGACCGAACCTGGCGTCCCCGTCTCGACCGACACTAGCATGAGAGATGACTGTAGGACTTCCACAGATTCCTCTAATTGGACAAGAGTCTCTCCCGAAGGTAGAGTCGATGCTGACAGGTGTTGCACTGCCACAGTGACCGAAGTCTAAACAGACGGGCAGGTCATCTGGCGCACCTCTGCATAAAGCTGAGAGATCCCTATCTCACTCCTCCAAGGTAGGGCAAGTGGAGGAAGAGACGGCAGCAAACCTGGAGCTCCATCAACCACCTACAGGTCCAAAACCTCTCCAGGCCCCACCTCCTGCTGAAGAGGGCGCAACTGAGGGTTACAGTGGATCTGGATGTCGTCTGGCAAATGTATGGGCAACGATGGCTCTAGCGCCACCTCCAGCGGAAGGCTGCTGGGGGGGTTATGGGTGAAGAGGCCGCCCGCAAGGAGCAAGAGTAGCCATTTAATTCCACGTGCACATCAGCTTTAGCATTATCATAATAAATAAAGAAAAAACGAGTTAAAAAATGAAAAAGTATAAAAGTCTCCTACCCTAAGACTTAAACAAAGCAGCTAAAATAAATCTAAAGCCACCGCAAATAGGGAGAAAATGATAAAAGCTATAAGGTGCTGATTATGTGAGCTCCAGGAGTTAACCGCAATAAAATGTCTCTGCTGGAGACATCGGCAATGAGTACATTGGCTAAAGTGGAAACAAGTGAATGAATTGGATGCAGAGGTCCCCACAAATGCATAGAAGAAGTCCAATGGGAGGAAGGCCAACAAACTCAACATGCTGAAAACCCTTGAATGGGTAAACAATGCGAGAAACTGGGAAAAGAACAGCTAGACAACAAAAATAGCGCCCAACATTTTAACAGTTTGACTAATTGACGTACAACATCCTTGCAATAACAATAAGGTTCGAGCATAAAGGATCATCACGTATAACACACATTGGCACTTTTTGAAGACAGTTGTTGTTAGGGATAAATCCATAATTTCACTCATTTTGGATCTACTTTTAAGGTGATTGCTCGGTTTTCTATCAAAACTATCAAGTATAGGGTCAGCCATACTTCGGTTTTGTAGACATATGGAGCTCATAAAGATAGCAAAATTCAAGAGTGCACTAATCCTAATAGCATTGGGTAGATAAAGCGGAGGTGGACCTTTGAAATGATCTGACATCATTATTTAATGACAAAATGTGAAATGCAGTGACCATAGACGACAATGAGACTGGCCGTATCTTATTAAGAGCATTCTGGAAGAGCTACAACCCAGGGTCAGAGATCGGGGATGGATCTGGGCGGATCTTCCTTTTACCAATTTTGGATCTTACTGTTGGACTGGCCCTGAAACATCAGATCTGTAGGAGAGTTTCCTGAGAACTACCATTGACTGGGGATATACCTCTGATTCAGATTGTGAGCTCTTCATCAAAGTTGTGGGATTTTGAGCTAGGAAAATGGGGATATTTTTTGTGGAAGAATTGGAGATGGGTACGATTTGTTGTGATTTTTATACTGGAGGGTGGTCAGATCTAGGAACTGGTTGACAACACTATAGCTACCTCAATCCATGATTTTTAGAAAATAGAAGATGGGCTGACCAAAAATTAAGAAAATTTAGGGATGGAAGGTTTGGTGGGTGGAACGTCCAGTAATTTTGGGGGTTCTAGAAAAAATCAAAAAGTGGGTCGAAATGGGGAGTTTCTAGGATTCTGTCCCTGGTCACAGAAACCAGACAGATCTGAAGAAGGAGTTTGGACGAAAATGTTAAAATATCAGATGAAGAGTGACTGGGATGAAATGTTTTGTGGGATGTGGATAAGACAGGCGGGGATCGACGCGATGGAGCGCGAGCGTGAGCAGGCCGAGACGCTGCGCCCGACCCTGACGCCCGTTCCGACCTCGAAATGATCAAGGCCGCCGTCACCGCAATCGGCGGCCTGATCCTGGTCGGGCTGGTGGTCTGGTTCGGCGGCCGCGAGATCGGCGCCGAGGTCTGGCAGGCCGGCTGGGCCATCCCGATCAACATAATCATCCATCTGCTGCAGCTGGCCAGCGCCGGCTGCGCCTGGCGCCTGCTGGTCGGCGAGCGCCAATACCCGCCACAGGCCTTCTTCCGCTTCCGCCTGGTGCGCGAGGGTGTCAATTCCCTGCTGCCGGTGGCGCAGATCGGCGGACCGCTGGTCGCCATCCGCCTGATGGTCAAGGCCGGCATCAGCGGCGCCCTGGCCGGCGCCGGCACCACCCTGGACCTGACCGTCGAGGCGGCGATGCAGCTGGTCTTCACCCTGGCCGGCCTCGGCCTGCTGGGAGCCGAGGGTGCCGATTCCGACTGGGCGCACTGGGTCGAGGGCGGCGTGGCGCTGGGCGGGGTCGGACTGCTGGCTTTCGTCGTCGCGCAGCGGGCCGGACTGATGCGCCTGATCGAAGGGCTGTTCAACCGCCTGCGCAAGTTCTTCCCCAACCTGTCGATGGAGACCCTGCAGGGGCTGCACCAGGAGCTGATCCGCCTGCAGAAGGAGCGCTGGGCGCTGGCCCAGGCGGCCGGGTTTCATCTCGCCTCGTGGGCGGGCGGCATGTTCGAGATCCATGTCGGCCTGATGGCGATGGGGCACGAAGTCTCGCTGCGCCAGGCCTTCATCATCGAATCCTTAGGCATGGCGGCCCGCAGCGCCGGCTTCGCCGTGCCTGGCGCGCTGGGCGTGCAGGAGGGCGGCTTCATCCTGGTGTGCGGCCTGTTCGGCATCGCGCCCGACATGGGGCTGGCCGTGTGGGATTCAGGCTGGGGTGGATATTGCGCTCTTCTCGGGGCCGGGTGCTTATTGGTATAGGCGTTGGGTGGGGGGATGTTGTGGTATTGTGGGGGCTGTTGGGGCTGTTGTGGAATGGGGAAGGCATTTTGTGGAGCGGGGAATGTAGGCTGGGTATTCTGTGGGGTGGAGGAAACAGGTTGGGGATTTTTCGGAGTGGGGAATTAGGGATTGTGGTGGTTTTGCGGAAAGCGGATCTGAGTGGATTGGTTGGGAAAGGGAAAGACAGCGGCTTGTACCTGTTCATTTGTCTGGACTTCCTCGGTGACAGGCCCCTGAGGTTTTCTGTTATATTTGGGCTTTTGGGCCTCGAAGAGAGAGTGGATATGGGAGTCCTTAAACTGGGTTTGAATGAATCTTGCCCGGCTATAGAGTTGGTGCATGTTGGCAATATCATTCATGGCCAATATGTTGCAGAAAGTGAGGGTAGCATTGGAAATTAGCAACTTAACCTTCTTCTCCTCCGAAATGTGACCCGGCACACGGGCGGCCATCTGCCTCCATCTGTCAGCATATGTTGCAAAGTCTTCATCGGCCTTCATTTTCTCGGCCACTAAATCTGTGAATGAATATTCCAGGCTGACTCGGTCTTGGAACCTCTAAATAAATTTCTCTTTAACCACCTTGAAGCTTTCGACATCTTCTAATGGCAGAGCATAGAACCATTCAAGTGCAACTCTATCTAGCGATCGGCAAAATAGATACGCCATAAGGCGATCATCATATTGAAATTGCACTGAGTCGTACATAAAATCCCCCACATGGATCTAAAGATTGCTATTCACGTCATACTTTAGGTATGTGGGGAGCTCTGATTGAGGAGGAAATCTGATATTGTGGAAACTGGGAACCGAAACATCTACTAAGGATTGTGGGCTAACCCACTTCTGAAGGAAATCGAGTTGTCATTGCATGGTGGCCCATTTTTCGAGTAGTTCCTACTCCCGAGATGGAGTAGGTGGAGTGAAAGGAGTAGGCTCAAGATGAGGAGTTGAAGGATAGACATAAGGAGGGGGAGGCCCATAAGAAGGATATTGGGCCGATGGATGACCCAAATTAGAGTGGACCTAGGCCACTCCTGGTTGAGAGCAAGTGAAATTGGCCGGGCCGACAAGAACTTGTGGCATTGATGGAATAGACCTGTAGGAATCAGTCTGGGTGGATAAGGGAAGGATGGTCTTCCCTTTATCAAGACCTTGATGGGCCAAACCAGAGGACTGGCCCGCCTCGAAACTAGAGAATCGAAGGATCTTTGGCTAGACTGGGGTGAGGTCGATCGGAATGGGAGAAACCCCGGGCCCATCAACTCTAGGCTGAGCAATAGAAGCAGTGGATAGACCTTGGGCAATCGTGGGAGATGGGGCATTGGACCCCTGCAAGGTCTGATAAATGGCGTGGAGTTGGGCCGGATCCAACTGGGCCATCATCTGTAGAATGTGACTGGTGGGATTTGTGGAGGAAAGGGAGGGCTGCAATCTTTGAGAAATACTTTGCTCTAGAGATTTGATCGAAGAGTTCATCGATCCTCCAAAGTGGGTACTTATTATTGATAGTGAGGTGGTTCAACTGTCGATAGTCGATGTAAAGTCTCATCGATCCATCCTTCTTTTTCACAAACAATGCAGGTGCTCCCCGCGTGGAGGTACTCAGCCTAATGAATCCCTTCTTTAATAACTCCATTAGCTACTCCTTCAGCTCCTTCAGTTCAGCTGGGGACATTCTGTAGGGTTCTTTTGAAATAGGTCCAGCACCAGGAACAAGGTCTATAGTAAATGAGACTTCCCCCTCTGGTGGAAAGTTGAGTAAATCATCTAGAAAAATATCAAAAAAATCTCGAGCCACTCGGATGTCTTCTAATCTGGCCACCTTAGCTTCTGTGGCTGTCACAAATGCTAAGAATGCTACACATCCTCTATTTATAAGTTTGCTGGCTTAGAGAGTCGAGATAACTAGTGATCTATTCGGAGCGCTAATGTAAGTCAGCTCTGGATGATCCGCAAAAGTTATTTTGCCGTTCCGGCAATCTACAGTAGCCATATGTGTAGATAACTAATCGGCGCCTAGAATGACGTCATATTCCTTCATATCTAAGCATACCAGGTTGGCAAGAAAATTCTGGCCTTTTGGATAATGATGTGTGATATCGGACTCATCTCCTGGACGAGTGGAAATTACTAAGTCTATCCATTTAGGTTTCGTAGAGAATGAAACAACAAATTTCTTTGAAACAAAAGAATGAGTTACATCAGTATCAAATAGAACTTGAGCAGACTTGGAACAAATAGTTAAAATACCTTCCACCAGACCCCCTTCAGTTGGTTCTACCTCCTGAAGAGCTTGGAGATGACCTTGTTTCTTTGTTGGGTGCTTTTCCTCCTTAGTCGTTTGTTCATTTAACAGTGGACAATCGAGAATCCGGTGTTCTTGACTCCCACATCGGAGACATGCTCCCAGTCTCCTCCAGCATTGATTGGCCTTGTGGTCAGCCTTGTCACAATACTTACAATTCTCCTTGGTCGACGCGGTGATGGAGAAAGGCTTATTGTTTTGCTTGGGCTTCTTCTGTTTGGAGGATTGTCCTCCATTATAAGGCCATTTCTTGTTAAAAGAAGGTTTATAATTGTTAGGGCTTGTAACATTCTCCTTCTTATCCTTCCCACAGATCTTGTCTGACAGTTCGGTGGCATCTTCTAGCAGCTACGCACATCAAACCATTTCTGGATACACTTGGATGTCCATCGGTGCTAGCTGGGTGATAAATTGGGACCAAAGCCCATTTAATAAGCACCTTGCTATCATCTTCTCCGTAAACACAAGGTGAGGTGCGTACCTTGACAGCCTTGAAAATTGGGCCTCATAATCGGCCACAGTCAGGGTCCTTTGTTTTAATGCGGTGAATTTCACGACCTTCTTTTCTTGGACGCGGTCGGAGAAATATTTGCTGTTAAAATGTTCAACAAAGTCAGCCCAAGTAACATGCTCTTTCACGGCACCGCAGCGCCCGCGCCGCACCGGGCTGCTGATCCTCGCCGCGGCCGCCGGCGTGGTCGCGCTGATGGCCGCCACCGGGCTCAGCGTGTGGCTCATCACCCGTCCCGACAGCACGGCGCCGGCGGCCAGCGCGTCGACGGCCGCATCGCTCAACCCGGTGACCGTCCGCGGCGAGCTGGTGCTGCAGCGCGGCCAGTTCGCGTGGCAGAGCGCCGCCGACCCGACGTGCTGGGGGCTGAACGGGTACTCCGACCTCACGGCCGGCGCCCAGGTGACCGTGACCGACGCGGGAGGCAAGGCTCTGGCCGTCGGGTCGCTCCAGCGTGGCGTCGCCGAGGGCATCACCACCGACGGCAGGGCGACGACGTGCTCGTTGCGGTTCGAGGTGGGCGGCGTTCCGGGCGGCGTGGGCCCGTACGGTGTCGAGGTCGCGCACCGGGGTGTGGTGCGGTTCAACGAGGGTGAGCTGCTCGCCCCGGTCAGGCTTCAGGTCTAGTTGGCCGTGCCCGTGGCCGGCCGGGGGCGCCGCGGCCCGGGCGGGCGCGCATGACGCGGTCCAGCTCGGCGGCGAGGTAGAGCGGCTTGCGGCCGTCGAGGTCGGCGGCCTTGGTGATCGCGGTGCCGAGTCGGCTGAGGATGCCGCGCATGGTGCCGTGGGTGACTCCGTAGCGTTCGGCGGCCTGTTCGACGGTGAGGGCGAGCTTCCCGTCGACGGTGATCCGGATCCGGCTCACGCGGCCCACTCCGCCCGATAGTCGGGGTGGTCGGCGTACGGCAGCGCGAGCGGTCGAAGGATCGCCAGCTGCCGCGCCTCGAGGCCACAGTCGCACGGCTTGCCGACACGGTCCTCGTCCGAGCACGCCTCGTCGAGCGGGAAGCCGTTCGCCTCGGTGGCCTGGCTGCACGAGTAGTAGCCGTCCTGGCAGGAGGTGTGCCGCCAGCTGGTGATGACGTCGAGGATCTTCCGCGAGCCCCGGATCTCGCGAAGTGCCCAGGCGGGATTGTGCAGGGCGACGTGGTCGTCGACGCGCGCGTCCCACGTCGTCTGGAGCGCTGCGGGCGTCCAGCTGGTGCTGCCGTTCGGCGGATAGCGCTCCGCGCCCTGGGCGACGGCCTGGATGCGTCCGGCGGCTATTGGCTGCGCTCCGACCCGGTGCATCTGGCGTTGATGCGTGATTTTTTCGTGCTGCACGGCACCCCTGCGGATATCAGCGCGCAGCATGCATCGCAGATGGTAGAGGCTCTTAATCAGCATTTTTCCGCTAGCGGCATGCAATGGTACGCGCCTGCCCCCGGGCGCTGGTATCTAAAGCTGGAGCATGCACTCGAGATCACCGCTCTGAGCAAGGATCAGGTGCGCGGCAGGCAGGTGACCAAGGAAATGAGTTCGGCGCATGGCGATACAGTGCTGAACGAGATACAGATGCTGTTGCATCAGCAGAACGTCAATATCGAGCGCGAGGAATCAGGTTTGCTGCCGCTGAACAGCCTATGGCTGTGGGGCGGCGGGGTATACTCCAACCACCTGTGTTGCCTCATGTTTTACTCCTTCTGGGTAAAAAAATATTTCAGACTTTTGTGGTCCAAAAATATAGTGAACTTCTCCCCATAAAGGTAGAGTCGCCAGATTTTCAAGGCAAAAATAACGGCTGCTAGCTCCAGATCATGCACGGGATAGTTCTCTTCATGACGCTTCAACTGCCTCGAAGAATAGCAAATCACCTTGTCATTTTGCATAAGAACGCATCCAAGGCCAATGCCAGATGCATCGGTATAGACTTCAAAGCCACCACCTTCAACAGGTAGTGCCAATATAGGGGCTGTAGTGAGATGTTCTTTAAGAGTTAAGAAACTTGCTTCTCAATCCTTCGACCATATAAAAGGGTTCTCCTTTCTTGTAAGTCCAGTCAGAGGAACGATGATCTTAGAGAAACTCTTGATGAATCATCTATAATAACCAGCCAAACTCAGAAAACTTCTAACTTACGACACAGTCGTCGACTGTTGGCACCCGAAATATAATTGGATGGCAATCATGCCTGAACGACCGAAGGATGCAGCCCGCCAAAGCGTAAAAGTCAAACAGAATCAACAAAGAAGGGTCCTTTCGGACTGCTGAAATCTCGGGTCACCTGACAAGAGCATCAGGGACTCCGCGACTCATCACCTCGGGATGTTTGGAAGAAGTCTACAACAAACTGACAACGCCGTACGGCCTGCCCAACAAACCAACATCGAATTGGTCGTGCCGAACAAACCTCATCCTTCGTCCGATCGGGACGAGAATATACCTGGTGGTCTGCCACCTAATAAGAAACCCTCTCGAGGTGAAGAGATGTCCCTGGTTCTTCAGAATAGGGTGTCGAGGGCTATGTCAGTGAAAAATCAGAGCAACCTGACTTGGGGGCATCTGCTTACTGGATAGGCCCGTGAGTGGCCGAAAAGCTACCCATGCAGGGCGAAAATACTCCGAGCGGTGACCCACTCGCTGAGGATACTGCGTATATGAATGAAGCCGGCCTGGTAGCATAGATCACAGTGTCGAAGACTATGTTAGCGAGAAGTCTGAGTGATCAAATTAAGAGCACGGATGGCGCCGAAATTGGTCGATCAGTGGCCTAAAGGCCTTTACGATACCTCTCATGACAGTCCTGCAGGGCCAGGGCAAGATGAGGGTTCAAATTAACTCCCGGAGCCAGTCTGGGACCCACAGACCGACTCAACCCAAACAAACACACAAAGAGGAGCTAATCTGGTGCCACTAAAATCGGCGTGGTCCACTCCACCCGGCGCCACCAATTTCGGTGCGCAAAAAATGTTCGAGCAAGTCTAAACCGGTGCGCATACCCCCTGTGCCGAATTAAGCCAATCAACTAAACCTTATAAGAAGGGCCCAATCTGAAGCTTGATAAAAAAGAGAATAAGAAGAGAACTGTAAGAAAAAACAAGGAGAGAAGAGAAGAAGAAAAAAAGAAACCATACATGGAGAGAATCCTAGAGAGCGGCCACCACCTCGTTCCCTGCAGTTCCTTGACCGCTTCTTCTGTGTAGCAGACTAGAGGTGGACTGCCATGTCCCCAGGGTGTTCCTTTCCGTGGTTTGATTCCTAATTGTCTTGGCTGGACCTTGTGGTTTGCCCGTCATCCTGTGGATGTTTCTTAATGTCCTATGAGAGCTATGACCACATTATAAGGCAGCCAAGCATGCCTTTTTATTGAATAGGTTTCTATGCTGCTTCCGAGTCATTATCAGGTTCTGGTCAACCCGGTGAGACCCAGTGGTTGACAGAGCAACCTTGTGGGTGTCTCGACTGTTCTGAGTAGAATGAGACATGGTTCTGGACGCCTTGCGGTGCTGTCTCACCTCAGTCTGTGTGTCCAGGTGTGTCGAGGGTCTTGTTATTCCCTCAGGTCTCCGTAAGTCGTTTCCAACAGTCATGTCATTTCCTTGACTTAAGATTAGACCGATTGGCTGAGTGTTACCGCCTTATACGACGATCTTGACCCCGAGTCGTGAGACTCAAGGATCATTGTGTTAGCAGGTCTAGTGGCCTTGTCCCGAGTCTGTGGGCAGTGGGTGTACTACCTTGGTGCTTTGTAGTACATGTGACAGTGTGTGTTTAGCCTGCCTGTACTTCAGCGCTTGTGTTTTTGAGTCTTTCTGTCTAGTGAGCCTCCACTAGTCGTAGCCTGGCGACACGTTCCAATGTCGACCCACCTGGGAGTGGCGGTGTGGCAGTTCCCAAGATACGATTTTTAAGCTAGTTTTCGTGGGCCCCTGCTTTACGGTAGCGTCTTACTGGGGGGGAAAACTAGCTAGAGACTTGGCTTTAGGCAAGAGCCAGTGTGTGTACACGTGGTCAGGGGCGTTTGGACGAACGTCGACAGGTGTGACCCTGACTAGTCACTCGTTACTGGTGTTCCGGTTCTGGTTCAGCGCATACCTCAGTCTCCGCCATTCTAGGCGTCCGTAGGGAGGTACTTGGGGCGCAGTGTAAGACGTCAGTGGACACATCTAGCTATTCTTCTAGTGAGGAGGTACTTCCGTCACGTGACACATGACTCTCACATTTCTCGTGCGTCGTGACCTTCCCGAGTTAGTCTTTTCTTGGCTTAACCCGAGGTCAGCTTAGCATAGAATGCATGACACTCTAGTCGTGTGTGTGTTAGTGTCCCTTGTCTGTCAAGGCTTGTTCTAGGCTTTTGCCTTTTTCTTTGTAGGCCTTTGCCTGCCTGGTGTCTCGTCAACGGATTGGTGACTCCTGACTTTGTCAGCTCAGAGTTTACCCTTCTCTTGCCATCTGGAGTAGCCTTGGGAGCCGAGGTTAGTTCGACAGTCGGTTTCTTGTCCGGTATGACTTTTCCCTTTTCTTTTAGCAGTTTCTACACTTTCTATTTCCCGTTTTCTTTTACAGCTTTCTAGTGGTAGTATTCCTGCTTTACTACTACCTGTTGTTTTGTTGTTCCATGTTACTGCATTGTTTCCAGTGGGGATCCGCGTGACCCCTACTGAGCTAGTGACACGAGACTCACCCCTGCTTTTCCGATCCTTATTTATTGTTCTCCTCTAAAGATCAAGTGGAAGTGATGCATGCTTACTTTGTTGTGCAGTGCAAGAGTGAAGTTTGCCACTAATTGTTCACACTGTTTCCCATTGTTTTTATTATTTATTGTTCTCCTCTAAAGATCAAGTGGAAGTGATGCATGCTTACTTTGTTGTGCAAGAGTGATGTATTAGGTGTTTTTTTTTAATTTGTCAAGGGAGTTTTATTTCACACAATAACTGCTGGTGTATTATCTTACATCATGTAGAAAATGATCTTTGCTAAATAGAGTTTAACATATATTATTCTTTTTCAGGCTCTATTGGTGTTGAAAATATTCCAGCAGAACAGAGGATCTCTCCTGGTAACCCTGCATTGAGAATGCGGTTGATGTCAGTTTTTTGTCGATCTGTTGCAGCGGCAAACACATTTCCATTTACCTTGCAGTGTATTTTTGGCTGCATTTATGGTAAGTTGTTAGTTTCATTTCCATTATGAGATGCATCTGCTCTAAACATAGTGCTTTTCAATGATGATTCCTCTTCTTGGAAGGCGGTGATTATTATTTCTGTTGCTTAATTTATATATTTTTTAAAACTGTTGTCTGCATTTGAATACATTGCCAATGGAAACTACAATAATGCACTAAATTTCCACCTTTTCTTTGAAAGTGGATAATGCCATTTGTTTATTAGATACAAAAAAAGGGATATACAAACTTGGACCATGCTCATAAAAATTCTCCCAAGGAAAACAAATAAAATTATCTCCTGATACAAGAGGCTCCACAAACATAAATCACAGAGATACTCATCGCTCATTATTTAGTCAAAAGCCACTTTTTCTTAAGATTACATGATATTCCATGGTTGTAAATACTTTCCACTTGCATAACCACGGCCTACTCCACAACTCAGTTGCATGTAAAATTGCACTACTTCTGGGTGGTAGCACTTCCTGTTGAAAAACCCAATTGTTTCTTCCCATTATAACACAGACATTACTGCATGGAGGATCAGCCACAATATCTACTGATCACCTTTGTTGGTCAC
Organism: Amorphophallus titanum; assembly: GCA_024336825.1. NCBI lineage: Eukaryota > Viridiplantae > Streptophyta > Magnoliopsida > Alismatales > Araceae > Amorphophallus > Amorphophallus titanum. Next base: position 18,383,420 of record JANBPO010003772.1, read on the forward strand.
CTCCTCCTCTAGCCCAGGAACAATCCTTTTTCTCTACCTCATGCCATCTGCCTCTGTCTCTCCTTTTTGTAGCTTGCCATAAATAGCTACTGAAAAGGACCATCCACATAGATTTGGTATGTGGTTTCCTTTAGTGCACGTAGGTATTAAACTGATCTGGTGTCCCTGTTAACTATGCAACAAGTGCGGTGGTGGGCATTTGAATCCCTATTAACAAGATATGCTGGCGGACACAAGAATGCTGGGATTCAATGTCACTTAGCGCCAAACCAGTGTTGTTCAATGTCAGACAGGCTTATTGGGGATGCGCTTATTTAAAACTTTAATTGGAGAAGGCCTGTTAGGAGGGAGGATGCCTGCTTTTCTAGGGAGGTAGTTAAGATCTGTGCAAAGCATTATTCATGAACATCCCTACCTTTTATATGTCCTTGTATTGTGCCCAGAGCAGGTTCAGATCAGAGCCCATTTGACCCATTCAAAAAGCCCAATTTGAAGCCCAATACTATTCTAGCCCATGAACTCTAACCTAGCCCATTTAGCTATTACAATAGTACATGGACTAAATAGAGCCCAAACAAGGCTAAAAAAAATGTGGAATGAAGGTCGATGCGTCCACGTCCTCCTCGAGCAAAAAAGGGGCTCCGACATGTCCTCGTCTACCGGCGTGTACTGCGGCATGTGTCCGCACAAAGGATAGTTGCAGGACAATCAGACTATTGAAAATCGTTCAAGGTGAGAAATCAGCATAAGCATTGCATAGAACTTTTATTTTTCTACTCCCCTGCGTGTCAACATGCTCTCTTGCATGTCCATATGCTCTTCTACGTGTCAACATGCTCTTCTACATGTCTATATGCTCTTCTGCTTGTCAATATGCTCTCCTACGCATCCATATGCTCTCCTACACGTAAATATGATCTCCTGCATGTCAATATGATATGTGAATGTCAATATGCTCTCCTGCATGTCAATATGCTCTCCTACATGTCCATATGCTCTCCTGTGTGTCAATATGATCTGTGAATGTCAATATGCTCTCCTACGTGTCAATATGCTCTTCTGCATGTCAATATGATCTGTGAATGTCAATATGCTCTCCTGCGTGTCCATATGCTCTTCTGCGTGTCAATATGCTACCGTTCAAAGAGTGAAATCAGCAAAATGAGCTAAGGTAAGCAAGGATGTAGTCAGGGTCAATACATTCACAGCGTTTTTGTTGTTAATTGCTCAATGCATACATGTAGCAGCTCGACGCATGTACTGATTGCCTGCACATAAGGTCGATGCATACAAGTTTTCAATTTGAATAGGTCAAAGCATACATACATGCAGTCAGTTTATAAGGTCGATGCACATGGCGCTGATATTCACACAGGTCGGTGCACATGCATATATTCACAGTCATGAAAGTCGGAGCACCTTCACACAAGTCGGTGCACATTCATGTTCCTTCATACAAGGTCGGTACACATTATGTTAGACAACATACAAGGTCGTGCACATCATGTTAGACAGCATATATAAGGTCGATGCACATTTGCCTTGTTCATATATAAGGTCGATGCACATTTGTGTTCTACATATATATGGTCGATGCACATTTTCCTTGTTCATATACAAGGTCGATGCACATTTGCCTTATTCATATACAAGGTCGATGCACATTTACCTTGTACATATATAAGGTCGATACACATTTGCCTTATTCATATACAAGGTCGATGCACATTTGCCTTGTACATACAGAAGTCCATGCACATTCAGGTCTAAGTTTGTCAAGGGTCTGTGCACATTTGGAATTCAGGTCTATGCATATATAGACGTCCATGCACATTCAGGTCTAAGCTTGTCTAGGGTCTGTGCACATTTGGTATTCAGGTCTACCTGTGTCTTACATAGGTCAATGCATTGTATGTTTGAATCAAAGCATATACATCATCTTTTTACTTTCTAACCTATATATCTGACTAATATAATGTTGGCTAAATCTGCATCTGATTATAAAGTGCTTGATGAAAATGCTTCATCTCTTCTTGGCAGGAACTCTATCAAACACTTGAAGGGTAAGAAGCACCAATCACTTAAGTGATCACGTGATCCCAAAACTGAGTTAAACAGTCACATGCTCCAAGGCGTCTAGCTCTTCAGGAACGATCAAGGCAGACACGTGAGTTCGACCAATTATTGGTACAGTGATAAGATGGCACCTGATCTAAGAAAAGATGGCACATTTGTTTCAGAAGTTTCTAGAGGAAGAATATTCCATTGCCAAGTGGACCAATGGGATTTCACTAGGTTTTCTTTCACATCGAAACCCTTACAGAGCCTTGTTCTATTTAAAGGTTGCCTTGGCCTTTGATGAAGATGGGCTGAGAGCCGCTGAGAGCCGTTGAGAGCCACTGAGAGTTGAGAGCTGCTGAAAGCTGGGAGAGTTCCTGCTGTCTAAAGACCCCTTTCATAAAGAGAGCAGTGCCAGAAAGAAGAGAGAGAGTGAGAAAAGGAAATTTGAGAGTAGCCAGCCACAGTGATTCAAACTGCTTCTAAGAAGCTATATTTGCTTTCACATTGCTTCAGTCGTCTTTTATTATTTTTCATCCTTGTTTATTTTTCCTGTTCTTACTTAATCTTCTGATACTCTGTTTTGGAGTTCGGGTTCCTCCTGTGGATTCTGGAGAAGGGAGAGTGATCTTCTGTTTCCCTCTGGTGTTAGAGGAAGGGAGACTAAGTCTCTGGGGTGCGAGTGGCAGGTTGTCACTTGTGATTTCCCTCTGGTTTAGAGGAAGGGAGGACAGTCCTCTGGTTCTAGACTTGCAGGTGGCAAGGCAAGGGTTCAGATCATGTGGGTTGCGGGATCGGTATTAAGGGATTTGTCTCCCTCAGGGCAAGCTGCTAGGCAACGATTGTTTGCAGACTGAGTCTACTTCTTACTTGGCGCAAGGGAAGCCTCACTAGGGTTGAGTGAGGGGTGGACATAGATCTCAGGTTTGAGATCAAACCACCTAAAAAATCCAGTGTGCAGTGGTTTGCTTCATGGGTTTGCTTCCATATCTTCTATCCCTCTTCGCAGGCTATTTGAGTCTTACTATTTGTAGCTCTGCTACACGTTATCAATTTCTATCCAACCCAACTACCTAGTGCTTCTGCGTGCTTAGTAGAATCTTAGACTGCGTGTGTTGGCTAAGTGTTCGAGTGTGAACCTAAATAGAATATCTATTCAACTGAGCACCTAGTGTTATTTTCGCACCAATCCTTCAGAGATAGCTTTAATCGAAGTAAATTTCTATGATTTTTCCAGAGAGCAAAGTTCCTTTTTAATTGGGTTGTTTTTGTAGAAAGATCCATTCACCCCCTCTCTAGATCTATTTCAAAGCACCACCGAGTCTAACACGTGGAGCTTCCCTCTTTCGAGGTTGAGCCAGGAGCAACGGACGGCCTAAGGGCCCTTGTTGTTGGGGTTGCAGTCATCTCGTCATCACAGTCGACATCAGTGTCGCCTCTTCCCTCCTTGCTGGCACTGGTTTCAACCTACACCGTGGTGCTGGTCGGGTCTTCCATCATGGGACCCTCAGGTATGTGACTGGCAATTGAGATACTGATGGTGACTTTTTCCTTTTTATTTGCCAACCCTATACTTTTTCGGATATTGGCCATAAGTACCTCGCCCCCTTTGGAGGAGGGAGAGCTTCCTGGTGACATGGCTAGAGCTGCAGGGGGAGAGTCTACAATGGCGGCTTTGACTGGAGAAGATGAAGAGATCATCGACATAGAGGGGATCCCTGAGGCGAGTGCCCCAACTGATGAGCTTTTTGTTTAAAGCCTCTAGCTGAACCGTTTTCTTTATGTGTGATCAAATTGTATGCTGACCCCATTGTTTTGATGGTTTGCATGGGCTTCTAGTTCCACCACCTCTGGAAACTCATCGGTGATTGCTTCAGGCTCCTCCGACAGCAGTAGCTTTGTCATGGAGACAGAGAATAGTTTAGGCTCCTCCTCCTCTGGGGCCTCATTTGCTGAGGGGGCGGAGGCTGAGACGACTTCTGCAGGTGTGTTGGGCCCTTTCCTCCCCCCTTTAACACTTGTTTTATACCTTCTGATAGAATACTATCTCTTCTGTGCTGTATGTAGCACTAGTGTCAGAGGAGGAGCATACGTCGGCCCCTACTGTTGACTGCCGAGAGGAGGTTCCCAACCTTCCTACAGTTTATGGGAGGGATAGGGCTATGGGAGAGGGCTCCTCGATTGTTGGGCAGTCTCTGCCTCCCCCGACCCTGGTGAGTGATGACGTAGGCGTGGGGGGGCTTGTCCTGGGTAAGGGTTGAAAGTTTTATCAGGTTTTCCAACTTATTTATTCATGGAAAGTTTCACTTTCATAGATATTACACTTCCAGAAACTAATTTGGGCGCTACTGTCTTGTTATTCACTTTGTCTTGCAGGTCAACAGATGCTTAGCACAAGGCCCATCCCCTCTAGCCGGCCGAAAGGGGTGAAGGAATACATTCCACACCTTTCGGTCTGGGTGTTATAGGAGATCTACTTCCATCCATTTGCAGACGTGCGCAGTCCCATATAGACCGTTCCAAATCTGTTAGCGGCCTGCTAAGAACCGTGTGAGCACCAGCCTGATCTTCATCCCGTGTTCCTTCTCAACGCTGTGAGCGACCTAGCGAGTGGCCGTGTACCTCTAGAATAGTATTTAAAGGACCGTGTTTATCCATGTTCCAGCGCTGCTTCATCGGCGAGTGCTTCATCCTCTCCCTTTTCCAAGGTACGTAGTGCTTCCCTTTTGCACTTCGTGTCTTGGTGGCGATCACGATCCGTTTACCCCTTTCCCCCATTTAGCATCATTTTATTTGCATATCTTGATTGAGAAGGAAGGAAAGAGGAAGGGAGAAAACATATCTACATCCCTAATTTTGTGGCGATCATGGTGGGACACCTAGTGCCCATCGTGCTTTTGATTGTGTTGACCTACTTTCTTGTGTTTGGGTAGGTTTTTTAGTTCCCTTTGGGTTGCCGTTGCGGTGCATTGCTATTTTTTGTTCCCAGAGTTGTACGCGGCCCTACTAGGGCCGTTTACCTCTTACCGCGGCCAGTAGATAGACCATGTATTCACTTCCTCTTGTACGTTCATCTTCCTACTATTTCAATTCTTGTGAACCTGTCGTGCTTAGTGATCCTCTTAGGGTCATGTCTGGTATTCCACGGTCGCCAGATAGGTCGTGTTTGTGCACACTCAGGTTTGTTGCTACGTGTTATATTTTTTGTTAGCCTGTTGTTTCACGTGGTCCACTGAGGGCCGTGTTGATCACGATGCGGTCGTTCGATAGACCGCTTGTCTCTGCATCCGATTTATTTCTGTTGATTATATCTGTGGAGTTATTACTTTGAGCGGTCCTATCAGGGCCGTTTCACAGGTTCCACGGTCGTCTGTCAGACTGTCCAGATCATCCAGGTACGCTTCTGTTCCTTTGGTTCCAATTCATTTCAGTTTTGCATTTAGTTTATTTTACTGCTCCCTGTTATTGCACGGTCCTGCAAAGGGCCGTTTGGCCTCCCTGAGCGGTCTCCCATCAGACCGCATATGTGCTACAGTGCACCCGAGGTTTATGGTTGAGTGGTATTTCATATTACTTCATATTCAGTTTTGGTGCTATTATCTCCCCTGATTGTCATTTATCATTGCATGATTATTGTCACATTTTTCATATTGTATGGTCATTGTTTGCTAGTTCTAGGCTAGACTTTACATACACTCTAGTACACATAAGATTCATACACACTTATCATACTAGTAGCATTCCCACCTTGGTAGGGGATCCTCTCGTCTCCATATTCCTTGGAGCCGACTAGGTGACCTTATCCGGGACCTCCGTAAGTCCGTCGAAAGCCAACATGGAGAATGGCCATGGGGAAGATACTAGATGAAGTGAGGAGGGTGGAGAATGGATTTTGTCAGCGTGAAGTTGACACTTGACACACCTACGGACATAGACAGCACAATCTTCCTCCTTGGTGGGCCAGTAAAAGCCTTGCCGAAGGATCTTCTTAGCAATCATCTAGCTATTCACGTGGCCACCGCACACACCTGAGTGTGCTTCCTCAACACACTTCCAGACATCATCGTTGTCAAGACATCTTAAAAGAACACCAGTAAGGTTTCTCTTATATAACACTCCTCCAACCAGTGTATATTTCCCGGTCACTCTCCTTATGGCTTTCTTGTCTTCTGCTGTGGCTTCTTTGGGGTAGGACTGATCTTTGCAGTATTTGACAATTTCATAGAACTATGATTTTTCCTCGTCAGCTAGTTCTTCTTCCAATTTTGCCAGCATGATTTCCCTCTTCTCAATGATTTCTCCTTCTTGGACCTTTCTTGATATTTCTTGCTTGATCATCTAGAAAGCGGCATCTTGGACAGTAAGGGTGAGATGCTTGTAGATGGCAATGAACTCAAAGCATCAACCTAAAGGGAATTTTAAAGATGATGCCAAGGAGGCGAGAGCATCGGTTAGAATATTTTGGTCACGAGGGACATGGACAAAGATCAACTTGGGGAATAGCTTGGCAAAAGCTGAAGTGAGCTCCTAATAAGATTTGAGCTTGGGATCAAGGGGGCGGTATTTGGTGAGCACTTGGCAGAGAACAAGTTGACTATCACCTATAATTCGTAGCTCGGTGACACCAAGAGAATGGGCGACTTCTAGGGTAGTTGGAAGGGCCTCATATTTAGCTATGTTGTTGGTGAGTGGGAATGTGAGCTGATACGCCTGTGGGATGGTGACACCTTCAGGCGATAGGAGGGCAATGCCAACACCTCTTCCTTGAGAATCCAAAGCTCCATCAAAATGTAATGTCCACATATGATCAGTCGATTCGTTGATGGACATTAGTTCCTCATTTGGAAACTCTGATTAGACAGGATCAAATTTGGGGAGAGGATGGTGAGCGACATGCTCAGCTATGGCATAGCCTTTAATCACCTTCTACTGAACATAAGTGATGTCAAATTGGGAGAGGAAGCTTTGCCAGTGTACTAGCCTATCAATGAGGACGAATTTTTTCAAAAGAAACTTGATAGAGTTCATCCGGGCAATCAAATAGACTTCATGAGCTAGAAAATAGTGTTTCAATTTCTGTACCACTCAGACAAGTGCGGTACAGGTTTTCTCTATAGCCGTGTATTTCTACTCACAGGGGTTTAGAAGTTTGGACAAGTAATAGGTTGCCCTTTCCTTGCTCTCTTCATCTGTTTGTGCCAGAATGACTCTGATGTGGGACGGACCCACGGACTCGACCTAGGACTTTAGACGAACTCGTGTTTGTCCCTTAGCGAGGGAAGCGTGCGGATGTGCGCGGTTAAGAAACCGGCGTGAGCTAGGGTGGTCGGCTCTCTCATGAAATGAATAGGACTTCTAGATCTAACTCTGGGTCATGGTTTCATCAAAGTTTATCAACTCTACCATGAGTTATGATTTTCGCAATATTAATATTATTTCTCCTATGTTCCAGTCACGACCCTTCATCTACCTAGTTATAAATGCAAGTGGGCACACTCTTATGTCAGCATTCGAAATGGGATGTCTTCAGATGAAATCAAGAGAACTTCTTGATCTAAATTTGGGTCATGCTTTCATCGAATTTCCTCATTCCTAGTACGAGTTATGATTTTCACAAGATTAACATTTATTCCCCCTCATTCCAATTGTGACCTTCTGGTAGCCTGAGGTAATTTAGGCATAACTCTAGCATCCAGGCTGTATTTGGCCTTGACCTCAACAATAGGAGTTATAGCCAACATCCTACTCGAAATTTTGGCCTTGGTTTCAGGTGAATCCATTAACCACAGATGAAGTTATGAATTTCTCATTAATTACATCTGAGTTCTCCTAAGAGTCACACCTCTTCATGATAGTTGGCAGCAAAAGGGCTCAGAACCTTGAGTTCTGATGCGAATTGGGCTTCCACATCAACATAAGAGTTTGGGCTAAGGGCCCAAGATTTCTAATGAGTATGGTTTCATCCCATTCTGATCTTCCTACGTTAAGTTATGAATTTTCTAAGGGTTCTTAGATAATCTGTCCAGATTTCTGGCCCATTGAGTTCATGGGTCCGAATTATGCCCGATTGGGCTAGTGCCCAATTAACGATCATAACATACTCTAGAGGATATTATTGTTGTGAGAGATTACCCCGATATGTTTCCAGATGCGTTACATGGTATTCCACTTGCGAGAGAGAGAGAGTTCAATTTCTCTATTGATTTAATTCCAGAAGTTGCCCTTATATCTAAGACTCCTTATAGAATGTAACTTGCTAAATTGAAAGAGTTAAAGGAACAGTTAATGGAATTGTTGAAGAAAGATTTTAGCAGGTCTAGTACTTCACTTTGGGGAGCACCTGTCTTGTTTGTAAGAAAGAAGGATGGGTCCATGAGATTATGCATTGATTATAGGCAATTGAATCAATTGACAATTAAGAATAAGTATCTCTTACCAAGGATTGATGAATTGTTTGATTAGATCTCTGGAGCTCAGTATTTCTCTAAGATTGATCTCTGGTCAGGCTACCACCAGTTCATGATTAAGGAGGAAGATATATACCAGGTTGTATTCAGGAGCAAGTATGAACATTATGAGTTTATTGTTATGCCTTTTGGATTAACTAATGCACCTACGACTTTTATGCAGTTGATGAATAATGTGTTCATGTAGTATCTTGATCAATTTATAGTGATTTTTATTGATGCTATATTGATCTATTCTAAGACTATGGAGTATCATGAAACTCATTTGAGGATTACATTGCAATTATTAAAGAATAACAAGTTATAAGCTAAATTGATTAAGTGCAAATTTTCGCTAGAACTCTTTTTTCTTGGCCATGTGATCTCTAAGAAAAGAATTGTGTTGGGCCGTCATATTGATGAATGTCTGATCACCCAATTTCTGAAGCATGAACTGTAATATTTAGTAGGAAATACGAGTTTCATGTGGATTCTGACTCGATAGCTTAGTTTAGCTGTCCGGCTCCTAGTTCTTGAGTTTAGCGTGTCGATCAGCAAACTCGTGATGCATGACCTGTGTGACGCATGTGTATATTTTTTGGTGGTTCTTATCCAACTGTGAGTTCTTACCCTAAGTGACCTTTCTCACTAGTCGTAGCTATCTTGGGCACGCGGGTGCCAACCCACCTGGGAGTGGTGGAGAGCTAGACCCGATGAGACGATTTTTAAGCTGGTTACCATAGGGCCCCTTACCTTTGCAACCTGAGTCTGACTGGGGGAAAAGCCAGCTAGAGGACCCGACTTAGAGTAGATAATCTGTGTACACACGTGGTTGGGGACTTTGGACCTACGCTGATGAGAGTGACTCCAACTAATCCTTGTCCTATGTACTATATTTAGTGTCTCAGTTTTCGCGTTGAGGCGAGTAGGGAGACACTTGGGGCACAGACTAAGATGTCAGTGGACTCATTTGACCTTATTTCTAGTGGGTACTCTAGTTTCCTACCGTCGCGGTTTAGTGTTCTAGCAGTCCAGAGCATACCGAGGTTACCTGACCATGACGCAGTGTCACCTTCTTGTACCGTGGTACCTATGAGGCATGTAGATTTATTTATCTGTCATTTACTACCTCTTCTGCTAGTTATATACTATTCCTGTTAGTTATTTATTATTCTTGCTAGTTGTTTACCATTCTATTGTGTTTATTGTCGAGAGGTGGGGATCCGTGGGATCCCTACTGAGTCAATGAGATGAGGCTCAGTTTTCAGGTGAGGAGAGGCTTACGTGTAGCGCGTCTGAGGCTACTCGTGGTGCTGATGGTCATGTCTAACTGCCAGTTTGCTAGAGACGGGACATGCCTCGTGGTCTTATACTTTTCTTTTAATTGACTATACTTGTTTATGGACTTAGAAATTCTGGACTATATAACTGTTTATTTAAGTAATTGTTCATTTCCTGCATTAGTTATATTGCATATTTTGATTTCGACAATTATTTTGGATTCTTGTACACTCTCACACTGACCCTTAACCCTTCCGAGCATCACAGCTCATGGGTGATAGGCCAGGATTCGAATGGCATCAGGTCTCTCCTGGTATCCAGATTTTGGGTTATTACAGTTGGTATCAGAGCTAGGCTGTGGAGTTGTATGGAACCTAAAATAATTACGATAGTCTAGAAAGTCCATAGTATGTAGTACAGTTGACAGTTGGCATAGGGCACTGTGTGTTTTATTGATTTCATCATTTTCTTTCCATCCTGTGCTAGAAGATTGATGGCGCCTAGGAGGAGGGCCCATTCCCTATGTTGGGTTCACTGCTCTCTCTCTCTATCTTTGATAATGATTTTGATGATTATAATATATTGTGCATGTGTTCCACTTGAGTTCATGATGATTATAATATAATGGTTTTGATATTGTTTTTGAAGGCGCTGGTTGAAGATTAATAAAATCTTGTATATCATCATCGAGCTCTAGAACCTCGATGTCCTCATTATGCTGCCCCTGGATTCCTTTTGGAAATTGCAACTCTGGCAATGACAGCGATGCGAGTTGCCCCTCTGGAAAATCCTCTTCAGCTTTACTTTTGTATGGCCGATCATTAACTTTGTCATAATGGGATTCATCCATCATTAAGTTAGAGGCATGATATTTTAGCTTTACCGGACACGGGGACGGCCTTGCTTCCTCAGCGGCTTGAATCACCGCAACTTTGGTAGGGATAGTTTGTTCCCTATTGGCTATGTCTTCATCAGTAGAGATCATTTGACCAACTGCGACAACAACCTTGTTAGTTGGCTTGGGGCATATGATCATTGCCAGAGGAGGGCTACAGGAATAGCTGGCTGCTCCTTCTTCTATATCTTCCGCTTCACTGTTGTTAGCCGTGTCAAATTTGGCCTGTAGGGTTGTTTCTTCAGAACGGACTTGTTCCCAACATCTACAAGTGGTGGCAACTTTTGGCACTTGGTCCTATAGTTGAAGAGCTTGGCCTCGTTCAATTTCTGTCGGGTCTTCATCATATGTTGCCCCCGGCAAGCCTTCAATCATTGAGGGGAGGACACAGATGGTGTCTGCTCATAACATCTACTATAGTAATATTCTTCTAGTGAAAATCCCAGTCCCTGGTGTTGGGATACATGCCTCAGCTCCTTGTCCAGATTGGCAGGATACCAAAGCTTCTGGAAGGCTTGTTTCTTTTTCTGGGGCTATTCAGAGGGAACATGTTGTTTTATAAATAGTTTTGCCACCTTATCTGAGATGAAGGTCAGTCCTTGGATGGGGACTGTGGGGTTCTCCAGATCTTCCGAGAAGCGACAATCAGCGTCCTCTCGTGCAGCATGCTCTTCAGCTGTGTAAAGTAGACTGGTGGGGCCTTCGGGCTGGGTTATATCCAGCGTCTTGATGGGCATGACCGTACAGTGGTCGAGGCTGGTTCTTGGCTTGGTGAGGCCTTCCGGGACTTTAATATGTCCATAATGCTTGTCAACCTCAGGTTCATTCATCCCAGGATAGATGGCGGGAGGTGCAATTCTGCCCACGTCTCCCGAGCAGGCAATGTGTGACACTGTCCGGGGGCTAATATAGCCTGGTGGTGGTGGAAACCAGTCATTACCAGAATTTAGTTTTATTGACTTGGAGGGAGTCTTTGTCTTGGCGGCCCTCTGCTGATGCTCCATGTAAAAAGGAGCATCCAACATATGACATTCGAAAACCTCGAATGGGTGGAGGTCAGCAAATATCCTCTCCTCCTTTCCATCATGGTTGTACTTGATGCACTGGTGCAATGCAGACGGCACCACCAAGTTCTCATGTAACCAAGGGCGGCCAAGCAGCGCCTTATACATGGTATTGGAGTTAATGACATGGAACTGGACTCTTGTGGTGAAGTCCGCCATGGTAAGAGTAAATTGTGCCACGCCAAGTGGGGTTTCAGTGCCCCTCAAGTCTGTTCCCCAAGGAGATGATGTGAGAAGCTAGGATGATCCGATGAAGGTTATGCATTTCAAGCTTTAAGATTACATCTGTCGCATGCCAGTTCGTGTCCAGATCTCTGGCTACTTTGGGGATGATGAGCCTGCTCGGCTGATGACGGTTGCCAAAGAGAGTTCCTTCACCTTGGTGGCAGTCTCTTCAAAAGGGAGGCCAGTGGCAATTTCTTTGGTCGCCGATAATTCTGTTATTGATGCTATTATCACCTCTCACACCGTTGCCATTCAGATTACTGGCCAAGAGGGGTTCTTCACCCGAATT